>JAPYYV010014848.1:0-12594 GCA_030522625.1 Copidosoma aretas
GTGCCCCCTCCATGATATGCTCTATACTATATGCACAGAGAGCTGTGCGAGGTGAGAGAGAGGCAAGAGGGGAGACCGCAGCACGAGCACACGCTGGATTGGATTTTTGGTTTTAGCTTGCGGGCCACGCACAATAATCTTTCCAAGTTAGAAATCAGTTCTTAATGCTGGAGAAAAAAAGTCTCCGATGAACAAGTTTTTTTTTACGTTTCTAGAATTTCCTATCGATTAGGCATAATATCAAATTAGTTTTTCTTCTTATTTAACGAAATCAGCCGAATTATTTACATCACACTATTCATGCGACCTTTCACTTTTTGTAAAGCAATAATATTTTCTTTTCAAATTATTGTTATGGGTGATTCTCCCGCAACCTGCTCAGATGGTGTCCAGGGCTCGTACTCCCGTAAAGTAATGAAATCGCGAAATGTGAAAGTGGTATAATACGTAAAATGTGCAACTTTTCTTTTACATATAGTTTTAATCCGAGTTTTTACTCGTTCAGTACGTAAATCGCTAAATAAGAGCCGAAATTTAAGTTCCGACCCCTGTCCCAAACTCAATTTCGCTCACAAAGGCACACCTCACGGAAAAATAAAGCTATTTTGCCAAATGGGCTCAAATGAAGGGGGAAGTGAAGCCCAATCGTATAAAAAAAGGTGGTTAAATTCCGTGCACCAGATAAAAAGTTACAGTGGCTTCAAGCAAAATGACGAATTTTCCTTAAATATCCACAATAATTAATTTTCAGCTGTTTGATGCTCTCCAACACAATTTTTCAATAGTAACATCTGATAAAGCTTTACAAAGCTCTATTTTTCATTTTAAACCATCTCGAGAAGGTATTTTGTTTAGGTTTTATCGGTAGTGACCAATATTTTTTTAATCGGTTGGGCTTAACTTCGGCTTTCATTTAAGCCCATTTAGGATCATGTAACATACATCATTGCGTTGTTACTCGCATTGTAAATGACACTTCCATGTATCGATATACCTCGCGAAAAAAGGCCAATTTGTCCAAACGCTGAGACGTATCTAGTATTTTGCCAAAAAAAGCTGTAAGAAATGTTGGTGACGATCTGGTGCCTCAAAGTGAAATAACGACTGAGTATGAATTTTGGGAGATATGAACTGACACGGTCGGAACTTACATTCCGAGCTTTGGAGTGCTCCTACAGCTCGTAATCAAAACGTACAAAATTTTCCGTTTCACAGCGTATCTACTACCGTCACATACTGTAAGGAATTGGAGTTCACGTACTGGTTTAAACACATCTAATAGTTACTTTATGTGCGCTCGGAATTGAACAACATTTCTGTACGCGCAAAAACCGAAGAATGAGACGCTTGGCAATTTCATAGGTCACGACTTCTAACAGCACTGGCACTTGCATTTATTTACTATAGCGATATACTTCAAAATCCTACCGTAAAACAGCACAGCTAATCGTATAAGTGTGTTTTTCAAAGCGGTTTGAGTTGGGACAACCGGGACAACGATTTTAGTTCAACTCGTGGTACATTTAATCTGCAGCGAAAAATCGCACGTATTAATTGATAATTATCAATGTGAATGTGGTATTAATGTAATCCGCAATGCCTACAGTTTACAATGTATACGCGGAAATCTGGCAAAATAGCTTTATTTTTCCGTGAGATGTGCGTTTGTGAGCGAAGTTGAGTTTGGGACAGGGGTCGGAACACAGATTTTGGCCCTTATTTAGCGATTTTCGTACTGAACGAGGTAAAGACTCGGATTAAGACTATATGTAAAGAAAATCCTAGGAAATCCTATAAAACGTAAAAAAAAACTTGTTCATCGAAGACTTTTTTTCTCCAGCATCAAAAACTGATTTCGAACTTGGAAATATTATTGTGCGTGGCCCGCAAGCTAAAACCAAAAATCCGATCCAGCGTGTGCTCGTGCTGCGGTCTCCCCTCTTGCCTCTCTCTCACCTCGCACAGCTCTCTGTGCATATAGTATAGAGCATATCATGGAGGGGGCACCATGAGCAATGGTACAACGGTATTTGTAATATGTTTACTGTGATCATTTACGTGGCTATGGTGGAGTTATGTACAAAAAAGGCACTACTTAGTCATTTTCAAGTATTTATGACGTCATAACGAATCGAGGTTATGTTTCCGGCCGCTCAAAAGCGATCAGGCTAATACGTATCAACATGGGGAATAGCCTGATACTAATTTTGAGCTATTATCAGTGGCACAGAGCTTTCTACATGTGTATTTAGTCATTCACATCGTTTTGACACTAAAACGCTTATATCTCCTTAACTGTTATTACTAGCGGTCCGAAAATTGCTGTGTATGGTTTTTGTACCTTGTCGAATCGTTAACAATGTTTAAAACTGATCTTAAAAAAAAAAAACAAAAAAAAAGTTTATTATTGTTGCACGCCACGTTGCGAATTTCAGTCATAAAAAACGGTGGGCCTAGGGGGAGGCCCGAGAGAAATGAAACTTTTAGTGCAGTGTGTGACCTATCATGTGTAAAGTTTGTTGTACAGGAAAAAGGGGTAGGTCACGTGTGACACACCGTAGAAGTGATAACGTCGACGGGTAGTAAATATATGGGGAAAATAATTCCACGTTAAGTGACACAGTCGGAAAACATTTTTGGTCTAAACATATGGCAATCGATAGTGTGTAAGTCTAGACTTCATCCTAAATCATTCGGCTCGTTGCAGAGGCAATTGAAAAATTTAAGTTTTTTATTCAACGCTGTATTTTCTAATTTTTTTGCCAAGGTTAGAAAGTTGAACAAAATATTTTACTGAATATACTGCACTGTTTTGCATGAAATAGCCCATATTTTATAATGCAATCAAGTTACTGGGTCACTTCCAAGGTCCTCGGGGTCGCTGATTACGAATCCATCATAAAAATTTCAATAATCGAAATGGCGGATCCAATATGGCAACTTTTATTGTGAAGAAGGATATGGATGCAAATGAAAACTTGTAAAATATGAAAAATTATTTTTTTGCCGGATTGTAGTGGTAGAGCTAACGAGTTTGTTATCATATTTATTTTTTACTCGCTGTACCAACTTGAATCATTTTAAAAAAAGTACAAAAAAAAAGTTGTTCAAGAGTTAATTGAACAAACTTTATTGTACATTTTATTAATAAGTGAATTCACAGTCAGATGTGTAGTTTTGCAAAAACATTGACTTATGTCGTATAAAACAATAGTAGTTTTCTTCACAAATGTGCATCTCTCCAGGGCGGTCCCTGAGCCCGAGGGCGCTTGCGAAGCAACGCCCGAGGGACTGTAGGGACCGCCCTGGTCGGATGCACATGAGTGGAGAATGCTATTTTTCCTACCGAGGGCGCATGCACATGAGTGGAGAATGCTATTTTTCCTACCGAGGGCGCACCCGCCTCTCAAAAACGCCCGAAGTAGGAAAAAAAATTTTCCTCATAATTAGAGTCAACATTGGATGTTGATGATTCCTCTAAAGTACACGGAGAAATCTTCTCCTATAAAAAGTACGTTCTCAAAATGCGACATCTAGAAACTGCGTGCGCAGTTTGCTTGCACTGAATATCCTCATACATCGAAAATCACGGTGTACTGTGAAAAGTACAAGGATATTTCTGATGTACGCTGCGTACGCATCCGACCTGTCGATGAATACACCAACGTTTTCAGTGTAAGCAAACTGCGCACACAGTTTCTAGATGTCGAATTTTGAGAACGTACTATCTATAAAAAAATATTTCTCCGTATATTTGTATCCAGATCTATTTGGGATTCTCCAGCATTATTTCCATACACAAATGGAGATGGACAATAGAATCAATTATTTCCAAAAATCTCTTAAAAATGTCTTCCATGGTTTTTTCTCTGTAATTTTTTCGTGCTTGATTTACCGAAAAACTCTAAATAATTTATTGCAACCTTCTCGTGCTCCCTCTTACATTTTACCAATCAGAAAAATTGCATTAGACATTATGGCTTTTCCATCAATGATAGTTAGTGTACTGAAGTGGGCATTTAATACTAACCATATTTTCCAACAAAGATACGTGCTGTTTCCAAAGCGTTCTCATTATGAGCTTTGAGATTAATATCAAAACTGCACAATACAGTCTGCAGTATAACATGCAAACAAATAATGAGATTCTTAGGGGCTGTGTATGAATACTTTTTTCTTCATTTTGACTCCCCCACCCTCCCACGTAAACTGTAGTAATATTTTGCAAACCCCCCCCCCCTACCCTTTTTTAGCAAACATAATACGCGGTAAATGTGAACATATCTACAATGAACATTCTAAAAAAAATATGTAAAAAATACTTGCCGGGTGTCAATTTATCTCTGTCGATAAAACCATGAGAAAGTATGAAAGGCGGGAAAGATACAATTATTCAAGTTTAATGTACTGATTAATTACGTAAAATTATTCGAATACTCCTCCCCCCCCTTCGCAGTCAATAATAAACAAATAACATACCCCCTCCCAAAGGTTTTCACGTAAATTATGCACGGCCCCTTATCCATGCCCATAATTTGTGCAGATACATCAGAATTTCTGGAAAACGCCGGCGGCAGAATTTCCATCGTTCGAACTACCAGCTCTTACTGCTTTTGGCATGTCCACGCTTAGATGTGACTGAGTGTTGAAACCGGACTGTATCATTTTTTTGACCTTTTCTACTTTTTCTTTGTCTTCAGCTTTTCGAGCTTGCGACTTTTTGATATCTAATTTGTATGACGTGTGTAATTTAAAACATCTAATTCATGCACGAACAGTTGATAATTAAAAACCCTAAAGTTTCTTCTTGAACAGGCAACCCTAATAAATAATCAATTTGATTTAATTTCAAAGATGTTTCTGAACACACAAACAACGTTGCGCAAATGTGCATTCCAACATTGCGTTGCACACCTTATTATCGAACATTGTCAAACATAATTTAAAATCAACAGAACGTTTTTTTCTTCTTATACTGTTTTATAAGGCTGCAAGTTTTCTATTTGCATTTAAATTGCGTTTTTTGTTTCTTTAATTAGTTCGTTACTTTCTTTGGCAAGTTGCATTTTGATCGGTCTACAAAACCGTGGTGAAGATGGTCTTCTGTTTTTTCAAACAACTATTTTTTGATCAGCTAATAGACTTTCATAAATTAACTGCAGAGGCACGATAGTAGTCAAAAAAAGGTTTGCATCTGACTTATTTTTATCCAGTTGCTGCTTGTAAATACTGTGACCAGAACTGCCATCGTAGCCCAACTTGCAAATTAAAATTTGTAACTGTTTGATGTAGCGCACGTGCGTACGTGTGTGTGCGTGCGTGCGTATAGCTTTCCCTTCACCCACTCTAGGACTCTCGCTCTGTGTATGTCTATATGTTCTCCGTTGGGCTGAGCCTCGAGATTGTCATGAATGATTCCAATCGCCTGGGCTCGCTCGCCTTCTCTCCTCGAGCTCTTAGAGCTTGGCGCTACATCAAACTCTATGAGTTCAATCAGTGGGCCAGAAGAGCCTGGTGCCTCGCGTCAACACAGCTTGGTCTTGTATTGAGCTCATACGACTTGTATGCTTGTATTCTCTGAGGCCAATATTTCTCTCCGTGCAGTCTTTAATTTTTTGCAAAAAAATGCCTTATTGCAAGCACTTTCCAACTTTTTTTTATTATTATACTGGAAAAAGCTCTAAGAGTATTTTTAAAATCATCTAATAAATAATATTTTTCTAATAAGTTTTTCAGATATACCTTTTTCAATTTTTGTACATATTTTAGGAGCTTGATAGTTTTCATTCAATATGTCAAATATTTCTAGTCTCATAACCCCGTTTTTAGAAGACAATTGGAATCTGAAAACAAATTTCATTGATAAGTGGCAGTTTTCAAATTATTTATATTTATTTCTAAAAAAAAAATTTGTTCGTGTAATAGTGCACACTGCTGAATAATTGAATTTATTTATGCACTGTAATATCATGCTCATCCATAGAGTATATTTTTGGTCTTCTAATTTATAATATTCAAAAGTTGAAAATACTGAAGACGTTTCGAACAGTAGTTTTGGGAACGATGATTATCACTATATATAATACAGTCCACCTATTGTGAAATGAGCACAAGACGTACTCACCCGCATCTTTTAGACCAGACACTGGCCCAAAGAGAAGCCATGCTATCTTCTTAACCAATACAATTCAAGCGCAAATAATATTTATGACGGGCAGGGGCTTGGTGTACTTGAGCAGAAATGAACAAGTTTAGTGCAGAGAACTGAGCACACTTTGTATTCTTTTCACCATTAGTCCATAAAAGAGAAAACGTAAAGAAAGAAATGGACAACTATTTTCATGAACCTTGAGAGGAGAGCTGAAATGCAGAGAATTAGTTGAGTAAAAGAATGAGTTAGGGGCGATTATAAAAAGAAATGGAGAGAGAGTGAGAGATGGAGAGAGAAAGAGAACGTGAATGAGCAAGGTATAATACAAGCAAGGTTATGCAAACATTTTTTTTCGAAATAAAAATCAATTAAACACAGATCAACAAATATTTTCATAGCTGATTTTTTTTAATTTGGTTTTTCATGCTTTTATCCATTACCTCCAATCGTTTTAAAGCGTAACAATGAGGAACATTTTAAATTTTTACTTTATAGCATAGTTTTTTAATCTTTACAGCTTAAAAAAACTACGTAAGATTATATCTCTCTTAAAATTTAGTGCTAGTCATCTCGTATTTAATTTAATCATTGTCCATTTACGACACTTATTGTTATTCTGGACTTTTTTTTAATGAAAGAAAAGAAAATTTTTATAAGGCGGCGTGGATTTTGAAGGATGTATTTTTTTTAGGAGATAGGTAAATTGTATTTTGTTGGCATTTGCCGTTAAAGGTTTGGTAGTGCCTTTTTGTTTTAGGAAGGTCTGTGTTCGACTCTTTGCTTCTGCGGGACAGATGATCTTGTTCGGAAGTATTTTGGGTGTATTGAGGATCCTTTCTATCATCGTTCAGCGAGTTGTTGAAGGTTTTCTTCTTTTTATTGCTGCAGATGTTTCTTGCCGTAATGACTCCGACATTCGGCGATGATAGGGTCCGCTACTCTGGTAGTAAAGCTGATCGATTGTTTTCGGTTGTTTGTCGATTTATGACTGCTACACAGGCTCACATATTTGGAGCGTTCCTACTGCGTTCATGAGTTCATGCATATACGTATGATGCGTGTATTTTTTTAAACATTTTTTTAATTCTTAGTCTTGTTTAATGTTTTGATCAAAAATTGTTTCAGAACTTTCAGTGCTTATTTTCTGTCGATAACTATTTAATATGGTTCTGATAAACTATTTTCTGATTATACTCTTTCCGGTATAAGCGAAAAGTTAGGTGGTTTTCTAGGTTGAACGATGGTGAACCTCCTTTTTTCTTTCGTTGATTTTTTTTAGAGTAAAGGTAACTAGGATTGTTCATAAGAAACGTAAGTAGGGGACTGTAACTGAGTGCCTAGTTAATAAAAATAATTTCCATGTGAAAGTATCGTTATGAACCAATGTAACGAATGACAATCGAAGTGTTTAATAATCTTTTGTAACCTAAATTTTCGCGTTCCACACTTCCTTCGAAATCTACCATATTTGTGTTAATTAAGGATTAAGACATGCCTTAAATATATTTATGTAATTTACGTCCTTTGTAATCATACCTTTTTTTCATTTTATTTAATTTTTTTTTTTTCAACTCCTTTTTTCATAGTAATAATGATAGAAATTTTTCATATGTGTTTGAATGCATGATGTTACCGCGTTTTTTAATGCCACTATCGTTGTGTCAGCAATATGTGTTTTTAATTGTTTTTTTTGCAGAACCATCACTAGATTTAGTTTTTATCTTCTGTTATTGTGTCTTTTAACATTTATTTTTTTTTTAAACATTTTATGTGCTTAACTTTTGCTGTTTTTCCATGCAACGATAATAATGTACTCTTACACAATTTTCTTAAGGGTTGCCATAGAGTATAAACTTATTAATTGTTTAATAATTTACTGGCCCCGAATGTTGGGTGTACAGCCATCGTGCTGTATTAAAAAACAATTGACATGAACATTTTTCTTTCTTGTTCTATTTTTCGCTTTGTGCGTCAATTAAAATTAAATTTATTATATGAATTTCAGGTTTATCTGTTTTTTTTCTCCATAAAATTGCATGAATAATTTTTTTTATTTGTATCTTTTATGGCGCGTCCAAGGGCCGCAAAAACTTACAATTCAATTGTTAAATGTATGTTTTTGATATTATTGGTATGATTTTCTTTCTTTTTTCTATCATTTGCTTGGTCTGATTTTTATGTAATGTCTGTGTCTTTCTGATGTCGATCCATGGTAACGTCTGTTTCCCAGGCATATATTCTTAGCTCATGCTTTCCGTTAACATTTTTGTGTTTGACGTCAAGCTTAACTTTTGCTTGGAATCGTCTCCGTCCTTAACGCAGCTGGCTGTTGCCCGTTCTTGACTTGAGCTTCGCTATATGTCTGCGTCTCTCTGCTCTTTGCCCCGTCTCTTTCGTTCTCTCTTTCTCCGTTCGGTACCTTTGTTACTGTGCGTGTTTTCTCTGAGATGTTGTTTTCTTTTATTTCACTATATTTTTTCTTCCTCTTATGCTTAAATTGCTCGGGCTGGCTGCTAGTCCTAATGGTCTGTTATGTCTGATTGGTGTTCACAGGTTTTTTGTTGCTCTTCTTCTACTGTGGCTTGTTTTACAAATGGTATACTTACCGTTTTTATACCTTTTATGATATTATGATTGTTGCGCATGAATGCAAATTTATTATGTGCTGGGCCTTGTATTAGGATTTCTTTATCACTACCGCTTGCTGCGACTCGCTGCATTCTCTCCTTTCTCGTTTCCTTTGTAGTTTTTGTTGAGAGTTTACGCGGTCCACCTCTTTTATTTATTGATTTGTTTATTTTAGTTGTTATTATTTCGTCTTTCATAAATTTTGAATTTGCGTATGTATCCGCTTCAACTGCATTCACCGCGTCGTTTTTTTCTTTCTGCCTTGTCATCCGACTTATCTGAATCGGAAATTTGTATTCGATTTTTCCTATCTCTTTTTATTATGTTTTCTCCTTTCTTCTGTGAATTTTGTATATTTTCGCCGATCGCGATGGTGCACTTGTATCATCGAGCCTTCTTCCTCTTCACCATTTTCTTCTCCTTCATGAAGTAAAAGATTCCTCGAAAATGCATCTACAGCTTTGTTTATTTTACCGAGTCTGTAGACGACATCGAATTCATAGCTGCGCAATTTAGATTTAAGTCTTGCTAAACGCTGATTGGTTTTTTAGACGTATGAATATGCTTTAGGGGCTCATGGTTGGTAACGACTGTAAATTTGCGTCCGTCCAAATATGGCCTAAATTGTTCTTTTGCATAAACTACGGCCAATAGATCTTTAACGTACGTTGGGTATCGAAGTTCACTACCTTTGAGACAGCGTGACGCGTACTCGCATCGGGTGATCATTGCCGATCTTGCCATGACATAAAATTGCTCTGATCGCATAGTCGGATACATCTGTCGTTACTATGAATGGTTCATTCATGTCTGGTGCTGTAAGTACTAGCTCGCAACAAAAAGTGTTCTTCAATGTTATAAATGCCTGTTCTTCTTTTATCCAATTGAACTCTATGGTTTTTCTTGTTAATTTTGACAGTGGTTCGGATATTTTAGCATAATTTTTTATAAAGCGCCGGTATTATCCTGCCAGTCTGAGAAATTGTTTCATTTTCTTCACGTTAGTCGGTCTTTGGTATTTTCTTGCAACTTCAATTTTTTCCGGGTCAGTTTTTATTTGGCTGTTACCAAAGATGTGGCTCTGACTCATGAAAGTGTTCAGAGAATCGCAGCATGTCATTGGCATTTGTTTGTATTAGTGGTGTCCTTTTGGATCCGGGAACGCTGCTTTGTATGCGTCATTCTCGTGCATCTCGACTTGAAAGAAACCATTTTTTAGAACTATAACCGTTTAGAACTATTACATATCGTTTAGCTGCCAGATTTTCTAGAATTTTATTCTGAAATGGTAGTGGATAGCATGTGCCTACTGTTATCTCGTTTAGCAGCCGAAAGTCTGCTACAACTCTCCAGCGTTTTTCTCTGTGCCGTAACGAAATTTCAGGTACGATCCACGTATTTTAGCTGCATGGTGACACAAAAGGTTCAATTATTCAATAATTTATCCAATAATTTATTTAGGCTTGCATTTGCTCTTTCAGCTTTATCAGGTACCTTGCTCTCCTGGCGATAGCTGGTTTGTCTGTTGCTGTGTGTATTTTATGTTCAAGTATATTTGTAGCTTTTATTGGTTTACTGCCGAGTCCGAACACAACGGGGATTCAACTCAATAAGTTCTCTGACGTGTTTTATTTCCTCTTCGTTGCAGATGTAACTGAAGCGTTCTTTTACAAACCGAACACCTTTCTGGCTGACCCTTTTTTGATTTAGCTAAAAATTTTTTTATGGGTTCCATATTGAAAAAAAAAGGTAATTTTTTTTTTTTTTTAATACTTTAGATGCTTGACATATTTCAAATTACACGATTTCGGTGATTTTAGGCTTGAGGAGTGATTTTCAAAAATTAGAAACTCCAGTTATATTAGAGCTAGAATCTTTTTTTTATTTATTTTGAAGCTACAAGTATAAACTAAATTGAAAAAATACTTTCAAGACAAATGATCAACAAATTTGAATTGACATCAACAATTCAAATGTTTAAATCGATTTTTAACAATCGCGCCACCCTCGTCTTAATTTTTTAATATTTTTATAGTGTTCTACGTTAAATTTCTATTCGAAAATGCTTTTTTAATCTATGGAGAAATAATTATTTACGTCAAAGAAAATTGATTTTTTTTTTGTGCGGAGCGTCACATCGGTGCGCGGGTCGCATTACGCGGTCCATTTTCTTGCCTCATATTGCTTTTTTCCGAAATATAAATGATTATTACATATTTCTAATTGAATAATCTTATTTGTTGGCAAAAAAGATTTCATAAAAAATTAAAAAAGTAGATACATAAAGATGAATAAATAAAAAATATAAGTCCAGCGTTCTCTCATGGTTAAATATCTCCAGTCTCGTATACGATGTAGATACTAAAAAAAAGATTCGAGCGGTTGTAGCTCTCAGGACAGTTAGGCAGCGTCTTGCTCGTTGTAAAGCAAGAAATTTGAAATTGCAGAAATAGGGACTCGATTTCGAGGAGTGGGGACTTTTGTAGTAGAAGGGAGAAGCTACGCTGGTCCAACGAAAAATTAGTGCCTGTCCTGAAGGAAGCAGTCGAGTTAATTTTTCGAAGTTGCTGCTCACTAGTCTTTCCCCGCTCCGTCAGTTTTCTCAGTGCCTCGTGATTGTAGGAACAGTTTTCGCCATCTTGGGATTTCTCGATTCGTGATTGTGGCCTTTTGTGTTTAAACTGGAGCAAGATCTCGACGGCAAGACTTCAACAAAAATCATACAACGATGCCTAAAAAAGTGTTACAAATATTACAAGCAACGAAAATTCGTACTGAGGCATGTTTTAATCCCTTTAAATGAATTAGTCGTCCAAAACAAAAAGCATCACATTTGCAAAAAGTTACGGAAAATCAGCTACGAGCATTAATTTTGTCTATTACTACGGAGTCGTTAGAACAAAGAATCTATGATTTCTGTCGCCTGCATATCAAAAACATTGGCGCAGAAAATAATGATGTGAACACAAATGATAAAGTTACAATGGTATGTTTTTATATGACGTATAACTACATAATATTACAGAATGGTTCATGGTGCCAAACTTTTACCTAGAAATGAGTTGGTGCGCGTAAGGAATTTGATGGACGACTACATAGCGTCAATCTCTGCGATCTCAAATGTAGCATCCAACTGTATGCTAAAGTATACCTCTTACATATCACACTATGACATACGCTTGGATGCTGCTTTTAAGATCACTGCACATAGCATAGCCAGCAAGAGCGTAGTACGCCTTTTATGCTATTAGTCCGTCAACTTTTTAAAGACTGCCAAGCCTATTTACTGTGTGAATATTTATTATTTTGATTGTGTTAGTATACATTAATTATAAGGTATGGTATTTTTTACAGCCAGAAAATAGGGAATAATCAGATTATGAAATTGGTAGTAGAGAAACTTCTGGACCGCCGCGCCGCACAGTGGGAAATTCCGACTTTTTTTTTATCAAAACCT
Organism: Copidosoma aretas; assembly: GCA_030522625.1. Taxonomy (NCBI): domain Eukaryota; kingdom Metazoa; phylum Arthropoda; class Insecta; order Hymenoptera; family Encyrtidae; genus Copidosoma; species Copidosoma aretas. The sequence continues at coordinate 12,237 of JAPYYV010014848.1, forward strand.
AATATCTCTCGAACGAAAATAGCTAGACCGATGATTTTTTGGGGAAAATAAAGGTATGTTAATGCGTTATAGAGGAAAATTATAGAGAACATTGTCAGAACTTTACCCAACCTAAAAAAACACTGTGAACCGTGAAATTCTGTCATAAAAATAAAAAAATGTTTAATATAATTAAATTATCATGGTAAACTGTGCAAAAAAGCATAAAATGGCATGCATGAAACTACATACCCACTTTGATGATAATCTAAGATCATACAAATGTCAACCTAACCTCAAAGATGGCTTAAAGTAGTAAATTCCGATTTTTTTGCATATAAATCTAATATCTCTCGAACGAAAATAGCTAGACCGATGA
>JAPYYV010014849.1:1374-16962 GCA_030522625.1 Copidosoma aretas
GTGTCATTCCTGTAATGGGGCGGTGGCCCGGTCCACACAGGCCCGCGCGGGCGCGCGCGAGGGATGGGGAAGCGGGGGGGGGGGGGGGAAGCCTCGCGCACCGCCGCCACAATATCCTAATATCACCCGGTGCTGTGCGGGCGTATAATACATACACACACACACACACACACACACACACGATGTGTATACATAAAGTGGCGTGCGCGCAGCTATCAAAAGCAATCACGAAATTGCGGCCGTCTCTCCAAATTTAAATAGACACCCACGCCGCTCGTCCCACTGCATATACGTATGTATATACAGGCTCGCGCCCGCACACACCGACGCGCAAAAGCAGCTCCATTACTCGTATTTTACGGCCCCTCTTTTCTTTCTTCCCTCCTTTCTTTCCTCCTCCCCCCCTCGCCCTCTTATTACCACTACGCTTGTGTGCGTAGACCCTGCGCGTACGTACATACAATATGTACGACTATTTCGAGAGGCGATGCTAGAAAGTGTAAAGTGGCGAGACACCACTATACAGTCGGCCGCGCGAAGCTGCAGCGACTAATGAGCGCTGAGATGCTGCTAAAGAACTGTGTGTATGTACCTACTATTATACGCGCAGCGGCAGCGTGTACTGTACGCAAGCGCTCTCAAATTAACACTACTGCCAGTCTTTCTCTCGCCCTTGTATACTTACTTTTAGCGCGCGCACACGAGAGAGGATAATTATAATATGCGTATGTTATGCATCAATGAGAATCGCAAGCACGCGAACGCTATTTCGGCGAGTATACACGTCCTATATACATAAGTCTCGTGTGACGTACAGTTAAAATCTGCTTGTACATTGTTTCGTTCGGAAAAATAATAAACCGATCGACGATCGTGCCACTCGGCGCGGCTACTTTAGCGTCACTGCAGTGTATTACATACACGACTCGTGTGAGTTATAGCGAGAGGCGAGAGAAGGAAGCATCGTGCTCGATGCTGATGATTATTGTTACTGCAACTGTCGGGGGCACTATGATCCATTACGGCACTCCACTGCCTATATATTATTATATCCGCTGTTATCGATCACGCTGTTTGTATTCCCCAGCTGGAGCCTAATCAGGCCGGAAAAAAAGTTATACAGACCGATCGCTTCACGATTACTCTCTGACAAGATTGTGCGACAGGACTTACAATTACACCTGTAGATCGTGCGCGGGCTGGAAAATTTTCTCGGGGCTTGAAAGATGTATACCCATCTGTATAGATACCAGGGAACGAAAACACCCGTCAGGAAGACGAAAAAGATCGGAGAGGCGAAGAAGACGAAGAAGAAGAAGCGGCGGCGGCAGCGTCCGACGGGCGCGTGAAGAAGAAAACACACCGGGAAACCGGTATGGAGCGATTAGTTCCCGGAAAGGTATTTTACCGCGCATAGGCCGCTGCATCTTCTTCTTCGTCTCATCTCCCTTTTGGTACGCTATACAGATGCATACGTACATATACACACAATCTCGATCTCACCTGCGGTCGCTTCACGCCCGTCCCCTTCTTCGTACATACGACGGCCCGCGCGCGCTCTCTCTTTTTTTCCCGAAATTTTTGTTTCCCCGCTTCCTCCTCCCACTCCTCGCGCCAGCCAAACAGTCCCGGAGCCGCGCCCGTTGCACAAATAAACGACCCTCCTCCTTCGCCCGTGCGTATATTTTTTTACCTCCCTTCGCCCTTTGCGATCCAGCCCCTCCCTCCCTCCTTCCCCTCGCCGCTATCGACGTACTTCAGTTGTCCCGCGCCTCTCTCTCTCTCTCTCTCTCTCCTGTGCGTGGAACACGGGCACGCGAAACCCGTCCGAAACGCCGATCGGTACATACAAATCGCGCGTTGCACAATCTTCAACGTAAGAGTTCGAGCCCTCTATAACCCGAAGGGGGAACAACCGACACTCGCAGAGCGCCGAATAAATATTTCACGCGCCGCGTCGCGACACTCGTCGTCGTAATAAATATCATTGCACGCATGAATGACGCGAGAGGCAGAGAGATCGAGAATCTCGGCATCGCCCCGGGGACGGGATAACGATCGCGTGCCGATTCTTTGATCGCGTTGATTAAATCCGCGCTGTGCGGCCGATCCGATCCCTTTCCCCCCCTCGCGGTGATTTGATTTTTAGCTCGGGAGCGCACACAACGGGCATATTTTTCTCGGTGATTCTCTTTTTCGCCAAAAGTGTGCGAAACGAGAAACTGTCTACTGTACAGTATGCGTATGTACATGATGCATGCGATCCGACCCGGCGAACAATCAAACACGGCCGGCGGGTATTGTACGCGCAGTGCTGCAGAAACGGCCGGCGAAACGCGCCCGATAATGGATCCCCGCGATTGTACCGGGGTACGATCGCATCCGCGGCTAATGGGCCGCGCAATTAACGCGCCGTGCGTCTTCGATCGGGCATCGCCGTCAAACGCCGATAAATTAACCTAATTAGCTCGTTACACCCGCGCATAATGCACCAGATATATATGTACATCATATACTCACGTATGTACACTGCGCTCGTTCATTCAACATACCTGCGTGTACGTACGCGCGCGGATGGGACTCCAAAAAGGGGAGGCCGGTCGTTTTGACGAACGCAGAGCTGCCTCTCTCGCTCATTAATTGACGCGCCCGCCGCACTTTTCGCTCTCTTCCCCAAGGTGAGAGAGAGAGCGGAGGCTCTTCTGCACCGCGAATATATATTTCTTGGGCAAATGTTCGATCGGGCCACGTTTTATCCCGACTCTGGTGCAGAGTACGTGACGATGAGCATTCGGTCTTAAATTTTCTCTCGAATCGCACGCGTTTACGCGCAATATTCTCGCCAAACGCGGCCACGGGCATTGAAAGGGGGGGCGGGGACAATATTTTTAACGAGCGGAGGAGGAGTGTGGGCCGAGTTAAAAGTTTTTTGCAACACCGTGACGATAAATTTTTTCCGCCCGCCCGGTGTACGAGACGCCCGGGCGCACTTTTCTCGTCCAAACGTTCCCGAGCCGCGTTTTGGGCAGCCCCCCCCCCCCCCCTCCGTGCCTCCTCGACCCCGGCATGCTCGGGAATTACTTTACGAGATTTTCAATCCCTTTCGAGTTTCCTAATAAGCCCTCCGAATTAATTAAAATCTCCCTCTCCCCGCGCGCGCGCGTTTTCTCCTTCTTCCCGCTCGCTCTCGTCCGCTCATCTCACCTCGGCTCTAATTTCGCAAAGTTAATACGAATGAAATTTCGCGTGTATGACCCTGCGAGCGTATTATACACGCAACTCGGCTGTACTCGGAGGTAATTAATTCTCATTTATGATTCATTTCAACCTCCGTATAATAAACTCTCCCCCCCCCCCCCCCCCCCCCCCCCCCCCCCCCCCCGCCCCTCCCCGCCCCCCCCCCCCCCGCGTTTGAGCGTTTCAGCTCCGCTCGCGTACACGTCCACCTCCTCCCTCCATACACTCTATGATAAAATATAACTCATTAAATGCTGTTATTACGCAATTAACCGCTTACCGCGTACTCGCGATTCTCGACTCCCGCGCTCGCAACAACAAAGTCCGCTCGTTCCGTACATGATTCCGTACAACCGCTGCCATTTCCTAATTGCATTGTTTCGACGCAAGATCATTGTTGTTTTGTTTTTTTTTCACCATCGAATCCATAATACACTTCCTACTCGTCGACGAACCTACGCATACTGTGTGTATTATACGTACAACGGGAACGGCACCGATGCGAAAAAAAGGAAAAATCAGAGCCGGAGCGGAGGTCCATCAGGCGCGCTCCTCTAATGATCCCAGGGCGAAGAGGGTACGGAGCACGCGGACACCACCACGCCGGCGTCATCTTTTATTCATTCATCTCCCTGCCCGGATCACGGATCGATCCGACCGACGCGACACCACGGCGTGACAGGGGCGCATCGTGTGCACAGCAGCTGTACACGCTGTACGCGCACGCGGCGCAGCTGCCAGCACGACGTATATGCATGCTACACGTATTTATATACGCGTGTGTGCCAAGCGCGGTGTCGCGGTCTGCGAGTCGCCGTACATACAGCTCCGATGTGTATTTCCTGTTTCGCACCCCGCGTGAGCCGAGCGTGCGTACGCGATAGCTGCTGCAGTAACGCGCGCACAATAGCGGCGACGGTAACAACGCGTACGGACATACTGACGTATACCTACTTAATACACACATAGGTACACGCTCGCGTGGCGGTACACACTGTGTGTGCAGTGCTCGCGTTTTCGCACGCGGATACGTTGTATCATACCCGCACGCGCGACGCGCCATAGCGGGCGGCTCTCCGGAGCGCACGACTGCATTATAGGTGCAGGGCCGAAAACATCAGCGGCGGTATTAGACCGACCGACAGGCTGCCGAGGTGATGCGATACAGAAAGATTGCCGGTCGCGCCTCGTCGAGCGTTGCACGACGCTTTGGTCGCGGAAATCGGCGCGCAAGTGTTGTGTGTACGAGCAGTCGTGCGCACACGGTGTCCCGCGGAGGCGCGCGAGCTCTCCGGCTCGACGCAAATTAAGCGGATCAGCGCGCGCCTCTGTACAGCGTACCATCCCGTGGAGCTCGCGAATGAACGGAAAGTGTATACCCTCCCGATGACGACGAGGCCCGCTTAGCGGGAAACTTTCCCGGGGGGGTGTATCACGCGGGGAGAAACGGAGAAAGATGCTCCAGAGTATACTGCATCATTGCGGCGGAATCGCAGCAGCGGAGTGGTGTGTGTATATACTTTGAGGGTGCGCTCGTCGCCCCATGATGCGAGTCTCTCTCCGGGGGGGGGGAAGTAATCTGCCATTCGCGTCGTTAGGAACTTGCGCGCGCGTATACACCCCGGCAGTGTGACGACGACGCTTTTGTATCGGAGCGCGTGGATCGCGGTTTACCGTGTGGGTGGTGTGCTGCACGTGGTTCGTCGGGCTCAAGTAACGCGCGGAAGTGGGCATGTTGAATATTTTAGGGACTTTTGATCTTGGGATGATTGTCAAGTACTCCGAGGATCGGGTCCGGGTATACTTATTTCATTGATCGGGCAACGGTTACTTGAAAGTTCAATATGGGCCGGCACGGTGTCATGTATTATTGTGCATTTGCACGTGATAACTTTTGAGGTAGTCCGCAGTAGGCGACTTTAGGATGAAAAAAAAACTCCATCATCAACTGCATCCAATATTTATTTACATTTTTTTTAGATTATCATCAATCTACTTGTAGTATCCACGCATGTACGAGACAGAAATTGGGGACTTGAGCCCCCGAAAGTGCAGCTGTAGTACACGGCCATCTCTCAACCATCCGACCGCCGTACATTATGGACGGACGCGGAATTTCAAAAAATACTCACTTGAAACATCTCGTTCATAGGCATCGTTACGTTTCAACGCGTTATAATCTTATTTTGCCGAAGGTTATACGTTACACCGTCTTCAGAACTCTGATTCAAGAATTTTATTAGGTCTTGCCAATACTTTGTCTCGAAGATTTGAAAATAATTATAACGCTTGATGTTCAAAGTGTTTATTGACGTTTCATCAAAACCATTTCGTTACCATCCACGAGACACACGCTTCATTAGGTTTTGAGGAGTCCGTCAATCTACCTTCATAAATTTTATGAACTTTTGTACAACCTTTCAATCGTGTGTCCGTTCAAATGATGTCTTTGACTTGGAAAAATGTTTTCCTTTCGTGTCGGGAAACAAAAAAGTGATAATTCCGAGCTCACATTTATCCGCACAAGAGAGCCATCGCCAACTAAAACTGAGGCGATTCTTTGTTAAAACGACACGAGCTGTTTACCGAAAAACGCGTATCGCTTCGCGCGCGCAAAGTGCCCCGTGCAGAGTCCATCGAGCAGCTCCAAAAAAACGGCGAAGAGCTGCGTAACTGGCAGAGGGAGCCGAGAAGAGTTGGGGGGGGGGGGGGGGGGGGGGGGGAAACGAAAAGGGGGGGGGGGGGGAGGGGGGGAAGGGGGGGGGGGGGGGGGGGGCATGGTGGGTCAGATTTACTGTAGAAAATCATTGAAAATCAGCATATTTTTACCTTACTTTGAAGTATATGAAAAAATGTGTGAGGGGGGCGTGGGGGGGGGCTATTACTTACGACTCACACGAATTAACTATATAATACAGAAATATATATATACATACATATACGTACATACATATACGTACATATATATATATATATATATATGTGTGTGTGTGTGTGTGTGTGTGTGTGTGTGTGTGTGTATGTATGTATATGTACATTCGTATATTATATAGTTCTATGAACAAAAATGTTCCCTAGCCCCCCCCCCCTCTCTCGCCCCCCCTTAGCTCTTACCTGCCCCCCCTCGCCACCCCCTCCTATCCCGTAGTCACTTTTCCAACTATTTTTGTGTTAGCTCCCCCCCGTTCCCCGTCATCTTCTGCCCAGCTCTCCACTGTTTTCCCTCCACCTCCTCCTCACCGCCTTCTTAGCTCCTCTCTAGCTTAAACTAGGTCCCTCTTACCTCCTTATCACCACCTATTTACCTCTTACACACTTAACTTAATTATAAGTTCATTGATAGAAATTATATATATTCCTGTATGATATAGTTGTATTGTTTTAAGGCGAACACTAGCTCCCCCACTCCTCCTCAGCTTCCCCGATCTTTTGACCCCAGAAAATTGCCAGACCCATTTTTTTTGGATTTATTTCTCACCGTGCCCCACAGATACCTACCAGACTTCACCCACCTACATCCCCTACAGCTCCACCCCCAAATATTTTTTTTTTGATTCTTCGTAAATTTTAACTACACTATTACTTTTTAATATATAGACTCATCAGTCACACATTATATAAATTTTAAGTTTTAGGGTTTTGATTAAAGTCTACAATGTAAGTAGAATTTAAATTAGTTATTAAAGACAGTAATCATAGAATCTCATAGAAATTAAAAAAAAACTTCCAATATTTAAAAGTTTTACGGTTTGAGGGTGAGTACTAGCTCTCCCTTGCTACTTTTTAGCTCCCCCACAGCTCCCATGCAGTTCCCCATCAGGATTATCTTCAACTTCACTTAGCTATAAGCCAGCTATTTTTTTTTTATTCGTAAATTTTGACTAAAATTTTAATTCATAAGAAATAACGTATTGAGCCAAAATTTCTATTAATTTTAAGATTTAGACGTTTAAGTAAATTATAACATTTAAGTAAAATTAAAATAAGTTATTGAAAAAACAAAGAAAAGAATCTGATAAAATTTGAATTAATTATTATGTGTGAATCGTGTAAAAAGGTTTGAATAATAAATCAGATTTTAAGAAAAATATCAAGTAGACAGCTAACTTTATACCGTATTATCGTACGTACACTTCTATATCTTCTTAATATATCATACAGTCCGATGGTTTTCGAGCAAATATAAGCTCTCCAGCCTCTTAAAAATATTATGGATTTTCTTCATCATCATTGTCAAAATCAATTAGATAAAAATTACATTGAAAAACGGTATAGAGTTAATGAGACGCGAATGCGTGGGGTAGTTGATGAACAGAAACTATTTGTTTTTCTTTTCTTCTTTTGACTTTTTTATAATTAATTGAATTAGGAATTAACACATGTAAAACTGAGTTATTATATCTCAAGTATAAGTTGCAATAAAAAAAAACACACTTGATTCTTGTGTTGTAATGAATTAACGTTTTCTATTTTCATTACAGAATACCAGATGTTTTTTCAAGTATTCTGCACTAAATTCACCTTTACCAAAATTTTAAATAGTAATATATATATATGAAAGCAGTAATTATTACAATTGACAAAGAAAAAAAAAAGTTAATATACAGTAATATTCATGTTCATGTACACTACTGCTTGAGTTATAAAAAATGAAATAATATTAAAGAATAACAAGAATATAAGAGCATACTTAATATATGTAGAAAAAAGACCTCAGTTTTACTTCCTTTTTAAGAATTAAGAACAGCAAACCTGACAACCAACTGTATTGTATACTGCTTGAAACAAGCAAATGAAAGAAATCGAAACTGATCGCCAAACCTCCCAAATGTTATTAAAGAAAATTAGTGCAGCTTAAAAAACTCTCCTATATTGCTGGTTGAGCTAAAATTGTAAACAGTATATGACTTGATGTAAAAAATATAAGGTGTCTTTCAAAACAGCTATTTTATGAGCCAATGACAGGGCTGTCATGGATTTCGCCATATAAAATCAATTGCTACATGAAGATTTTTCAATATTCAAGTTTTAAATGTTAATTATTAGGCTTAGATATTGGTTAGATATTGCAAGGCAAGCTGATGATTGGTTGATTTCCATATGCTAACACACATGGTTTTATATATAATCATATATAAGCCATGACATATCGTATAGACAGCTGATCAGAAGAACATAAGTAACTATTTTCTTAGTTGTACGGAGTCCTCAGTTACAATAAGTGATCAGACACAGCAAATGTGGTTGCTAATAGGTCGATAATCAGTTTGTCTCAAAATAATGTGGTTTATCTAAGATAGTCATCTTCACTGCAAAAATAATTCCAGAAAAAAAAACATGATATATAAAGTCTTGCCTGATTACGTTCATTCTCTCCGCACAGCATAAACGCTACTATAACTCATCAGTAAATAAAGGTATTTACTTTTGGTAGAAAGATTAAAATTGGCTGATGATGCCTTTTATTCATAATGTTTATACTAAAATTTTTAATAATAGTCAAAAAGACTTCGATTTTTAACAAATACTAATCATGCTATTTAAATTTTTGTATATTCTTTAGTTATTCAAAAAAAATTGTTGTCGTAAAGTAATACCTTTTTGAAAAATAAGATATGTCTGATGTTTAATGTAATACTATTTATATATTTGATACAATTTTTTGAATAATTAAAATAAAAATAAATATAGGTGTTTGAAAAAATTTTTAAAAAATACCTGTGAGAAAATAATAATTTATTGTAATGTAACAAATTTTAAGTCTGTAATAAATTTTTTAAATTTCATTTACAAAGTTTACAATGCTTTGGGTGGAAAATATTTGTCTATAATAACCAAACAGTAGAATTCACGCAGTCAAAATATTCTAAACAGTAGGGAGTCTCTTCAGCAGAAAAAAAATTATAAAATCACTAGAAATAATAAAGCTTTTCAAAAAAAACGGTGGCAATTATATAAAATGTGTGAATAGTGCGCAACAAATATAAAGAGCATAAATGCATTCAATCGACGGAATCATTGTACTAATATAAGTATATAGACAATCTTATACAAGCGATAGTGTTGTATACAAATTATAATATTTATATAAACAAAAAATTAGAATATATTGCTATTATTATTTTTTAAATTAGGGAATAAAGCAATTATAAGCTTTTTATATATGACAGAGAAAAATTGTTTTTATCCTATGAAATTGTATACATCCATATGATAATCACCAAAATAATTTATTTTATTAATAATAATAATGGAAAAATTGGCAAGTAGAGCGCGCATGTAGGCAAATAGACATACGGAATAAATGTAACAAAATAAAAGAACAGGTAACGTAATGTTATAAGAGAGGTAGCAGAGGAACTAAAAATGATAAAATCTGTAAAGGTAAATCATTGCAAATCGATTTCACAATAGTTGAGCAGAAAATTTGGATTATAGATGAAATCAAAGAATACTAAAGAAATAGAAGAGTGAGTAAAGATAGAATTTAAGACTAACATAAAATCCATAAATAGAATAATAAGAGATAAAAAATTAAACAAGCCCAAGAAAACTAAGAAAAGTAGCAAAAAGCAACATTTAAATGAGTTTTGGAGAATTATAAAAAAATTGAAACAGAAAAAAAGAGTAATAGCGATGAGGGAAGAGGCATAAACGACTAATTTTAAAAATTTGTCAAGAGACAACAATGATACATGTTGTACGGAAAAAGTATAAAGGAATATTGGAATCAACAGTAATATCTAGAAAGATTATACAAGGATATATTTATCATGGAACTAGATCATGTGTTTGTAAAAATAAAAAAAATAAAAGACACAGGATAAGACAGAATTATAGAAAACTGTTACAAGAATCTGCAAATAATTTGGATCATTGAATTCAAAAGCCTACTTTACAGCTTGAATACTAGCACATATACTATGGAAGAGTGGGAAATAGCAAGAGTCTGTCAAATTTATAAGGCACGTAAGGAGTAGAAGGACTTTAAAACTAAGGAGAGTGGCTTTTTGAATTGTACCATACAAGATATCAGCAATTATAATCAAGATATCAGCAAATATAGAATAAAAAAAATGTTAAAAAGGATCTAAAAATGTACAAGGAACAGGTAATGACAGCGAGGGGCAAACAAATTCACTTAAAAAAATTAAAGGGGTTAGGCAAGGGTGCCTATGTAGCCTGGTAATTTTAAGTTTATTCATACAGACTATAGACGATCAGTGGATGTAAAATAAAACAGAAGATTTAACAGTAGAAAAACTCAAAATTTACTATCTTAAATTATCTGATGACGTCGTTTTACGTGCAAAGCAATAAAAATACAAAAAATATGTGCAGAAATACTTTGATAAATGTAGTACAAAAAATTAACTGGAAGTAAGCATAAGATAAATAAAAATTCTTAATTTGTCAGAAGAAAGGAGGATAAAAACAGATCTATTTCAATTTTAATTGGAGGCATTGAAAGTTGTAGACGAGAACATGGACCTAGGAGTGTAGTAGATAACAAAAAATTATCGTGACACACAGAAAAAACGACAGAATAGGTGCAATAAGCCATCAAAGCACTTTTAGACTTAAGTAAAAGTGCTTAAATGTGAAGTTTAAATTTAATATCATTTTTCATAGACCAAATCATTAAACTATATTGCACGTGCATAGGGAAGACTTGCCTATAAAGCACAAAAAAATTTAGAAAAATAGAGGGTGGATTCGAAATATAAAGTTGAGTTTAAATGCAAAAAAAAAGGACATATACGGAATCTAGAGGTGGGCAAGGTAGGCATGAATTTGGCAATGAAAAAGGAAAGGAGAAAGGGAAAATATAGATTTTGATCTACAAATATCATGTAAGGTTTAGATGAAAACACACCAGGATGTATGTAAGATTTAAAGGTAGGAAGAGTTAGCCTAGAGACAGGCATCAGAAAAAAAGAATAAATTTACTTTTTGTACATAACAAAAATGGACAAGAGAAGGTGGCCTTATTCATGCTTAATCAAAAAAACATCAGACTAAGTCAATAAAAATCATACAAAATGGGCGAAGAAGTTAAAGTTGTATGTGAAAAAGTAGGGGATTGGAGAACGATACGATTTAGAAAAAGAACAACGAAGGAAAATGAACTTGAGAAAATCAAAGATAATTTTACAAAGGACAGGAACACTTTTGTCCATCAGAAAATACAGAAAAACTATCTAGTTATTGATAACTCTATCATACATAAAATGTAAAAAAAAAAAGATAAAAGCAAAGAGAGAAAAAAAACAAAAATACATTGATATAGGTGAGTTTACAAGTTTGTAAGTGACAGACTGCAGGATCTGCAGAAAAAAAAACACACACATTTCTATGGAAGAAGGAAAAGAAACAAAAAATGAAATAATGATAATAATATGAGTAAGAAATATTGGATTCAAAGATAATGGAGAGATATGAAGGACAGAGATATTTCATGTGAACACATAAGACATGTAGGTAAATAAGGCACAACTGTAAAAAGCGATAGTGCAAAAATATGTTGTGCGTTATGAATTATAATGTTATGTAAATGTACAAATAAATTCCAACATGTTGTATTTTGAATCAATTACATAAGTTACTCTTATGAAAATAAAATTAGTACTAATATAAGAGGATAAGAATTTTTATTAGTTATGAAACAAAAAAAGGAAATGTAAAAGTATATTAAAATCTATGTCAGAAATGAAAAAATATTAAAATGAAGATTTGGCATTTACACATATTGAGAAAGAAATTTATAATTATATTCTATCATAAACTAATAATAATAATTAACTATCAAATAATTACAAATAACTAACAAAATACTCATAACTGTTCCTGGAATATTGATGATTCCATAAATATTATGTACATATACATATGTATCAATATAAACCATAAATACCTATAAGAGTCATTCACAGTCTGAAATTATTAACAATTATTTGATGTATTAGTAATCTTATTTTAAATATTGACTATATTTGCTCGAATTTTCAGCAAATTTGCATCAGATCGCTTTGGTTATCTATGTTTGTGCGCATGTATGTGTGTTAAAAAAAAAATTTTTATTTATTATACAGACATGAGAAAAAAAATATTAAAATATGTGGGTTGGCGCACGAAGTGCGCAGGGGGCGAAGCCCTACTAGTGTGTATGTATACTAGTGTAGCTCCGCCTGCCAACCCCCAGATTTTTCTTTAGAACTCTGGGATTATATAAGGTAACCAGAGCTGGGCAAACAGAGTATTTTGAAATACTTTTTTTCTTTAAATACATGTATTTTTAAATAGGAAAGTATTCAAAAATACTCCGTTTGCCCAGCTCTAAAGGTAACCATTGATAAAATCTTTCCATGTATAAAATAATTCAATTGAAGTTATACTTCTATATGACCATTATGCAGCGAATTAAGTTAATAATTTCCAATTTTTTCCCCTTTACAAATATGTAATGTTAATAAAATTTTGATTTCTGAAAAACATTTTTCCACCCGACTTAGACTCGCGATCGCGTTCATACGAGGTGTGTACCGTGTCGACTTATCTATGAGCTACCTCTGTTAGTAAGCCATACATCACTATCTTCTATATTTCAGTTTGTAACTTACTTTTAGTTTGAATATTGAATTACTGTTTATTTATAAATTTGATGAAATGTTTGTTACATTATTAAATTTACAATAATAAACTATCAAACAATTAATTGAATATGTTTTTTTAAATATCAAAACTAGATGACAGTTGCAGCTTTTCTAAAGACTTATTCATATATCTTTCATTTTATTGATTTGTTAGTTTTTAAATAAATAAATAATTATTTTCTCAATTTTTGCCCTTTTTTCAAAATTTTTTTTAAAAAGTTTTACAGATATATTTTCTATCATTGGTTTATAAATATGAGGTTCTATGGATGAATTATCTGATTTTCATTGCGTCTTATTATTTTGAAATTGAAGCTGAGATCATTACCGAACAAATTTTAGCGTAATCAGCCATACCTTCATATATTGTTCACCGAAAAAGTATAACTTGATTCATGGGTGCCTAAGTTTTATTCAAAAATGTTTCCTACATTTATGCCACTCTTTTCGCGACTGACTAAAAATACACGATTATATACTAACTTCTCAAATAATGATAATGTCCTTAGTCCTTTAATAACTCAATTATTAAAAATAATAAAAAGTTTTGACTTTAATTATTTGTTTTCCCTTCGGATATAAGGTTGAAGTATATTGGATTATTCGGTTGATGGAGCTAGAGATTCATATTCATGTTTTTCTTTGAAATTATTTTGAGTAAGTGCATAAATTGTTTATTAATAAACATTGTAAACAGGCGATTTAATATAGTGATTTGGTATAAGGTGCGTGGGTTTTGATTTATTTAAATTAAGTATTGAGCTTAAGTGTAAGTGTCTTCTATCCAGTATTTGTTTTATCTTCGGTACTACTCTTAGTCACATTTTTTGTTTTCCGCCGTAGTAACTCAAAGTTAGTTATTCTTAGACGTAGTAAAGCATTGTATTAAAGCACATATTTTCTGTTAGACAAATATGAAGCTCACTTGCCCTAAAGTCTAATTCGTTTTCTCCGTTGTCAAAAGCATGTAATCTCCAGCCAACGTTGTCTATTGACATTATGATCGAAATTATAATACATCTATGTAGAAAGTATAATACTCTCAAGAATAGTGCTTATAAGATTATGTATGAAAATAACATTGTTCCTAATTTGGAGTCCTTAGCCAATTACATTTTAGTTACAGTTTGCTGGACTGTAACGTAATTGCGGTCTGCACATGCCGAGTTTTCTTTCAACTATGTCCATGAGTCGGTTGCTCTGTCCGACTCCTGTAATAAGATGTGAGTATTGTATGTATGTTATCCCGAAATCCAATAGACTACTCTGCTAACATTCTTAATTGCTAAATAAATTATTTATCAACAAATTATTTTAGCGGGAGAGTATGTTTTTATTCGTTTATATTTTCTTTGATTTTATCATATTCCAACTACGTATTAAGCTAAAGTGTACGGATTTCGGGTAAGTATCTGTTTTAACAGCTGTATCACTGACGGTCAGATATTTTATTTCCTGCCTCAGTACACAAATATTGGTTATTATTGACGTAGTAGAAGATTGTATTGAAACCCATGTGTTCTTTTTGACAAATTTAAAGCTTCATTGCCCTAAAATCTAATTGGTTCTCTCCCTTGTCAAAAGCATGTGCTATACAGCAAACCTTGTCTATTTACATTATGATCGCAAGTATAATACACATATACAGTAAGTATATTACACGAAAATATATTTTTAACCATATATTGTTTGAAAAAAACATGGTTTCCGATTAGGAGAACTGAGCCTATCACTGCTTTAATATAGTTTGCTGGATTATAGCGCAATTATAGTTTTCACACACCTGGTTTTTTTGCATAATATGCATTAATGGGTTGCTCTGCCCGAATCCTACAATAGAGTGTTATTAGGGTATAATATAGGGTATTATTCCATGTACTTTATTCCGAAACCCAATATACTTCTCGGCTTAAACTCTTGGTAAATAAATGATCTGGTAATAGACAGTTTAAGCTAGCGAGTCTATTTGGTTATTTGGTTGTAGGTGTTTAATTTATATTTTGGTTTTATTTCTTAACGCTCGAGCATACAGATGGTTCGTCATCTGTTTCATGAATTGTATTACTAATGGTCACGTTTAATTGTTGTGCCTCTGTCTATTAGCCAAATAAGACGTGTGTAAGAACTATGATTGCGCTGCAGTCTAGCAAAATATATCTGAGCAGTGACACACACCTTGTTCTTTTTGGCGGCATATGCATGAATGGGTTGCTCTGCCCGATTTCTGCAATAGAGTGTTATTAGGGTATAATATAGAGTATGATTATATGTACTTTATTCTGAAACCCAATATACTTCTTGGCTTAAACTCTTAGTAAATAAATGATCTGTTAATAAACAATGTAAGCGGGCGAGTCAATTTGGTTACTTGGCTGTGGGTGTTTAGGTTGTATTTTATTTTCATTTTGCATTAAGCTCGAATGTGCGTGTGTTACGTTATCTGTATCATCAGTTGTATTACTAATACTTCCGTTTTATTGTTGTGCCTATGTCTATTAGCCAAATAAGACGTGCGGGAAAAACCGAAAATTCCGAGGGGCTGTGAAGGAGCGGCTTCAGCTGCAATCGGTTTTTTTCGGCAATATTAGACGATGTTGGTGGGTTAGGTGAAGGAATCCGTCTGTAATCGGAATGATTCGTCTGTTTTCGGGAGACTTTGGCAAGAATGTGTCTTTCGGGTGACGTCGGTCATCTGTGG
>JAPYYV010014852.1:0-13704 GCA_030522625.1 Copidosoma aretas
AGGGTTTGGCCGATGTTGTAAATAGTTATATTCCATAGATTATTAAATGATTTGATATAATTAAACAATATTTTAGTTACCAGATAGTTATATTACGTATATGAGACGTTCTTTTACAAACCGTACATATTTCGACAAAAATTGACACACACATCTTCGATTTGGCTGTAACTTATTTACAGGTTCTATATTTAAAAAAACAAGAATCGGATTTTTGTTTTGTTTTTTTTCACTATATTTGGACGCTAGAAAAGATTAAAATTTCTGAATATACCTTTAAAACATTGTATTTATAACCTTATATTAAGTTTTTTCTAGCAGTTTCCGCTTGTTTTTTGTACGTACGGAAAAAAAAAGATTATTCTTAACTGTATTCAATACAAGTAAAAAACACGTGCACATAAAAAACAGTTACAATTTTAACATAACTTCTAAATATTGTAATATTAACATTTAATCATGATTTTTCTCTTAGGTTCCCCTTGTGATTTATTTACACAGTTGTAAAAACTCTTTTTACGATATTAGATACAATACTAGTGCTTGGTAGAAAGAGATTTATTCAGAGCATAACCCAAAAATACTCTAATAACAACTTTCAATTACGTTTTTATGTATGCTTTTACTTATTATTTGTTTTTACAATTGTGATAACTTATCGCTCTCTGTACAACACATAAGATAACAGTTACATTTGAAAAAGTTTAACAGTCTACACATATGCTTCAAAGTTTATGGTAATAACCTCGAATTACTTTTTTTTAAATACTTTTCGCTTATCTTGCACAAAAAAGATTGTCAAAATTTATTTTTCGTATCAATAGTGAAATATGACTGCGTACATATTGGTGTTACACTTCAAACATAACCTTAAACTGCTTGACCACAAACCTCGAGTTGGAGTTTTTCTAATAATCTTCGCTTACTTTTTGTACATGAAATCAAACAAAATAAGTTATGTCTACATCGAAAAAACGCTAAGTACTGATTCATATTACAAATTATGGAGTCCTAACATAATTCTGAAATATGAAAATAACATTTACTAAAACTTTTTTCTATATTTATTCGCTTATTTTGGATGTACAATATTAAAAAGCAATTTGTTCACATTATGACATCAGTGAAGTAAAAACATACTTCAAAAAGTATTTTATTCTAGAACATAGTCTTGCAATGGTTTTTAAATGACCGGGTTTTTTTATTTACCACTCGTATTTTGTCAATACAATAGTCAGAATGAACGTACAGTTTAATGTAACATTAGTTGAGTTCTCCGCGTATACGAAAATTTTACTTTGTTTCTTCCGTTCATTCCGCTTTTCGTCTCTGAGTTCGTTCCGTTCCTATTTGGCGCAGCTTTCTTAAGGTAGTACTAGCGATACTGCGGTAGTCAAATAAGTGCCCAGTCTCTGAACCTCATATTTTTGGCTGTCAGGTCTATAGATGAGTATAGCTATATGTATGGAAAAAGCATCTATTTGGTTTGATATTTATTTCTCTCTTATCTCATAATCTTTGAATCAAAATTGTGAAGTGAGCGAAACACACCGCATGTCTTTAGTTTCTAATATACCAATATTAATTAAAATTGAAACCACCATTTCAGTGCAAATTGAATTCAACTGATATTTCCCACAAGGGCCTATGTTAAACACATGCAAATTGAAACGATTATAACTTTTTTTCTATGCTTTGAAAGTTCCTCAAAATTTTGACTGAGTCATTTTTACATCAATATCTATGACTGGGCCAAATCTCATCAAAATTCCAACCGTCATTCCAGTATCGCTAGTACTACATTAAAAAAACCAATTGATAGCTATTTGTAGCAAGAATATTTTTCTGTGAACAGTTACGATTAACAGTTAATGAAGAATGTCTAAGGTAACACCTATTTTTTTACAGTTTCACAAACAAAAGAAGGCAAAAACCGCACATCTTTTTAAAAATGTGTAGTTAAATATTTTAAGGTTATATTTCATATGTAACACTTTTCAATATAAACCAGTCCTTTACTAATGTCTGATAATGTGAATAATTTGCTTTTAATATTGTACACACAAAATAGGCGGAAAAATTTAGAAAAAAATTACGGTAAATATTATTTTCAAATTAGTTCGAGATTATGTTAGGACTGTACGATTCGTAATATGAATCAGTACTTTGCGTTTTTTCAAAACAGTAAAAAATTAATTTTGTTTAATTTCATATACAAAAAGTAAGCGAAAATCATTAGTAAAACTTTAATTCAAGGTTTTTAGTCAAGCAGTTTAAGGTAATCTTTGAACTGTATCACCAATCTGTACGCTTTCATTTTTCACTATTAATACGTAAAGTAAATTTTGACAATCTTTTTTGTGTAAGAGAAACGAAAAGTATTTGAAATAAAGTAATTCAAGGTTATTACCATAAACTTTTTAAATAACGTGTAGACTGTTAAACTTTTTCAAATGTAACAGTACTTATCTTATGTGTTGTACAGAAAAGGATAAGTTGTCACAATTGTGAAAACAAATAATAAGTAAAAGCGTACATAAAAGCGTAATTGATGGTTGTTAATAGAGTATTTTCAGGTTATGCTCTAGATAAATCCATTTCTTCCAAGCACCAACATTGTATCCAATAGCGTAAAAAGAGTTTTTACAACTGTGTAAACAAATCACAAGGGGAACCTCAGAGAAAAATCATAATTAAATGTTAACACTACAATATTTGGAGGTTATCTTAAAATTTTAACTGTTTTTTGTGTGCACTTGTTTTTTACTTGTATTGAATACAGTTGAGAAACACAAGCGAAAACTGTTAGAACAAACTTAATTTAAGGTTTTAAATACAATGTTTTAAGGTTATATTCAGACTGCTATACTTTTTTAACTTACCAGTGCTTTACTTATGTCAGACAAATATTGAATAATGCTATTTCACATTTTTTATAAACCAATAATAAGTAAAAATTTGGAGTTATAACATAATTGACGATTATTTGTACAATATTTGCAGGTGATGTTTGGATTATAACATTTCGTATTATGCACCAGTTTTCAAATTATTTTGGGTGCAGAAAAAAAAATTTTTTTTACAAATTAGTTAGACAAAAAATAAACGGAAATTGAAAGAAAAAACTTATATACAGGTATTTTATGAAGAATTAAAGGTCATTTTGAGGTTATTTCGATAATTTTCGACTTATGACTGTAGTATATATTCGAAAAACATTTTTGCTTGGTAGGATGTTTAAAGTATCTTTCATATATAATCCATAACGTCCAATGATTTTGTTGATAAATGCGAAGTTTGACAAATTTTCAGTATTTTCATAAATTTCCCGGCATTTAAATTTTTTTTTTAATTTTCTTCATAGTTTTCCTATTTTTTGCAGACAATAAGCTTCATTAAAAAAAAAATTGTTGCTTAACCTTCCATTGTTTAAGCACTATGTATTTTTGAAAAAAAAAACATGAAATCCCCCACTGTAGTTTTTATTTTTTCTAATAATAATAATAATTTCTCTATCAATTAAAAAAGTGTTTTTGTAAAAAAATTTGATGTAGATTGCGATGGTAATACATAAAATTCGCTACCAGGTGAAGGCGGTTGTTAAAAATTAATTTGAACATTTCAGTTGTTAAAAACAATTATTAATTGTGAACAATTTTTTTGAGAGTATTTTTTTCATAAAGCTTATTCTTCTACCTTTGAAATGAAAGAAAAAAACAATCTGTAGCCCAAATAGAACCAGAGTTATGTATAATTAAAAATTACTCCTCAAAGCCAAAATCACTAAAATCACGAAATTTCAATCCTGTCCAGCGTCAAAAGTATAGTGAAAAAAAAAAACAAAAAAAAACACGTTTGTCTCTTGTTTTCAATATAGAATATTTTAAAAAAGTTACAGCCAAATCGAAGATGTGTGGGTGAATTTGTGACCAAATCTGTACGGTTTGTAAAAGAACGTCCTATATCTATTTCCGTAATAAGTTCAAATTATCTGTTAAATTTTTTTTAACTCGTAGAATTTTTTTAACTTAAGAAGAATGTTGTTGAGGAAGCTTTGTACAACTTATTAGCTGCGGTTTTTCCATCGCGCTCATGTATTTTCAGGAGAGAGGTGGTATCGGACTGACATGCTATCTCTCTCTAGCTCAAAGCCGTGATTGGTCGAGCCACGAGCCGCAGACTGCCACTGGCAGTATATAGGTATATGTACACTACACAAACTGTTCTCCCACATCCCGAAAACGCGTGAGCACGATGGAAAAAATCCAGCGCCTATGCATTTGCTCTATGTCTAGCAGCTACACGGAGATAAAGATCGTAGGGCTGTCCCAAAGGTGCCTCTGGAAAAAGTCACATAAAGCGCGCACCAGTGTTCACACTATACAGTTGATGCCATGGCCTCATGTACACCATCCCGATTGGAAATCTAAGTCAGCGGAAAAGCAGGTCCAAGCTTGGGAGCCTTGTCCCCAACCCCGGTCCGAGCTTGGCACCAAGCAATACCCTGAGTTGGGAGAGAACGCGGCAAGGATCAGGGCACAGCTTGGCCAAGCTTGGACCTGATTTACTTATTTATTCATTTTTTCGTTGTATAAATAATTTTAATGCGAATACTCAATTGAAATTCGTGTATTTGCAAAAAAACAATAAACTACTGATGCAGCAATGGCAAAAAATATACTATGTTCTTCATTGTGTATTTTAAACAAATTTTACATGATAGCATGAGACCACTTGAACATAATTTGCTTTTTAGAATGTGCAATCTGTTCTCATTGAAAAATTATTTAAAATACTTGAGGTAGATCTCGTGTGGTAAACATAACCTAACCACGTTACATACAGTACACTTGAAACGATTCAGTTATATTTTACGCAGCAAGGATAAAAGTTTATTTGCGACTATAATTACGTATATCATTGTTCATGCACTTTTTTAGTATTGTTTAGCCACCTCGATCTCATTAATATCATAAACGTATACATAATTGACAAAACGTCGTATGTTGTATAAATACGTATATGCTATATGTACAAATATAAATATATTGCACAAAATCCGGCGATCGCTTGGGGAAATTAGGTCCAAGTATGGCCAAGCTGTGCCCTGATCCTTGCCGCGTTCTCTCCCAACTCATGGCCTTGCCTGGCCGTCAAGCTCGGACCAGGTGATTTGGCTTGGCAGCCTTATTTTTTTTCTAATCGGGATAGTGCAGCCTGCGCTATAGCCACGGATCAGTCTCATGGAAGCATTGGATATTTTTCATTGCTTTCTTGTGTTTTGACTTTAAGAAAGGAGTGGAAGTCTCCCTCCAGTCCCCTCAATTTCTTTATCTTCAGCAAATCAGAGCCTACACGTGGCCCCTCTTACCCACGCCCCGCACTACCTATATGTATACTAGCGTGCGAGCTACGAAAGAGATAGAGAATACTAGAAATAAATTTTCTGGGGAGACCCCCCCCCCCCCCTTCTATTTGTCACATCATAAGAAAGCAATGGAAAAAATCTAATGCCTCCATGAGATTGATCCGTGCATGGCTATACTATACAGCCATAGCTATAGCGCAGGCTGAAGACTCATCGTGTACATAAGGATATGGCATCAACTGCATAGTGCGAACACTGGTGCCCGCTTCAGTTTTACTAGAGGAACCAATGGGACAGCCCTATGATTTTTCTCTCCGTGTATGCTTTTACAGCATTGACTGGCTGACGATCAATGCCTTGACGTCATGGAAGGGGGGGAATTTTCATAGCCGCTATGCATTAATTGCATAATTTTTCTCTCCGTGCACTTGCCTACTGTAATACATAGTTCATATATTTTTTTAGGTGTAACACTAAACAACACACTCATTAAGCTTTTTACTTCCGTCAAACATTTTTTAAAACATCTAGTCAAATGTATAAATACAATTTAAATACAAGTATGATTCCACATAAAATTATCTCTACATCGTATCTTGGAAATAATGAAAACAATTTAAAAACATGTAATCGTACTATTAATGTTTTAGTAAAATACTGTCTTGTAGATTTCCATGAACACCCTTTTCCGAACATTTCCTTATCCTTCTACACCTTTATTCTTAACCTTTCAATTTCTTCCGTGATTCAAATTTTCCCGCACCGTTGCGACTTTTTTACAATTTCAGTGCTTTGCAAACTTCTGTATAAATTAGTTAACAGCTAATTCAAATAATTATATTTTAATAGAAATTAGTTATCTACTAATAATATAAGAAAACCAAAAACAATTTTATCAAATTGCAGGCAAACGTTTAGATGATGATGTTTGACATTTAATCGCAGATTTCTATCGTAGTAGCGATATTTCTAATTTGGTGTCGAATGTAAAATATATTGTAAACATAAACAAGTGATGGTAAAAAACAAAAAACTCAAAAACAACTGCTATCATTAAATTTAATGAAAATATACTAACTTTTCAAAGATGAACAGAAAAACTTGAAAATTGAGCTAAGGAAATTTGCCTCTCCCAGACCTAAGAATGGTATTTTGGCAGTAAGTAGCGGTACGCATAGTATCTGCATCTTTCCGTATTACCAAAATATAAAATTGATGATTACTCCAAAGTATTTGATTAATATAAACAAAAATTCATAATTGATGTTTTATGTGACATAAATCTATGTCATGGAATTAGATGCTTACAATATTGGGATTTAATTTTTGCAAAAAAACTTCGAAGTCAGAGACCTCCAACTTTTACTGAGATGTGGGACTTCGAAAGCTTCGAAAGATATCACCGCCAATGTGGGAGTAATAGCTTAACGATTTCAAAAAATTTAAGGTGTCTCGCTTCCAAACTCGAAGTCTCGCATGACTATCATGGAATCATGGAAGCTCCTGACTTTGACTATATATATATACGGAACGCTGCTGCAGTGAACTGACCTGGCAAGCTACAGAAGTAGGGATGCCCCCCAAGAAAACCTTCATCTAAGTGCCGTTTATTACTTCTCCTAACTTGAGGAGGTTCGGGATTTTCGCTCAGAGGGGAGGGGAACGGGGAGTCCCCCTGGCCCGCGCAGCTATAGGCCCCCTTTACCGCGCACCTCCTCTTGCAGCCTACAAACTGATGTAACTGTACTTAATTGTAATCGTTTATATTTCAAAAAACTCGTGGCAAGGCTTGATTTTTTTTGTTGAACATCTTGCTAGTATCCTAAGATATCTGTACGAATTTTTTTTTTGTGTTCTTATAAATTTGCATTGTACCTTAATTCGAGTAAACAAGCAACTTAATCTCGTTCTCTCATAAGAGACTGCTTTAAAATGACAATTTTCAACAATTATTTTCTAGAAATTTCCCTTGGCAAAAAATCTGAAAAAATTCATGTATTCTTTTAATATGCTCAACTATAACATATATTTTTTTCAGCGAGATTCTAAATTTTTAATTTTTCTCCCAAACCTCCTTAAATATAAAAATTGACCGTTTGAAGCCGCATATCTTGATTGCCGAGGTGACTAAACGTTTTGCTTCCTCTGGGTCATGTATACGTTTCCAAGCTAGATTTTTTTAAGTTAAACTTCTTATGTTGAGCTGTAAACTGCCGGAAGAGGGGAAATGCGTTACGAACATTTCTCATTCTTCCTTACACTTCTGTTCTTCCTACCACTACGGCCGATTTCTCCTGTACTGTAGCTTGAGTGCTGGTATAGCTGTATATACGCTTAGGGGACGCCAAGTTGTACGGGCTGTCGTCCAATTGTGTTCATGTACAGAATAGAGTAAGGGAAAGAGAGACAGAAATAGCATGTATTCATATGTATATATACTAGTGGAGCTTCGCCCCCTGCGCGCTCTGCGTGCCAATCCCCATATTTTTAGATTTTCATTCATATATCTAAATAGCCAATACAAGAATTTATTCTTCAATATATACACTGAAAAAATTTCGGCGCGCCCCCTGCTCCTCAAGTTTAGTGGCTACTCTGATTTGACACTGCAGCACCTATACTTTGCATCGGAGTACCTGCTACTCCGATCGGAGTAATATATACGTGCTGTATACGTGTACTTACTCCGAATCGGGGTACAGGCTACTCCAGCAGTATTGTATAATGTCTATACAGAGCAGTGGGAGCAGTAGTGATGCATTAAAAGCGCCACCGTTACTCTGTTTCAGCAAACCAGTCACCTTGGAGATGGGTGCTGCTGTCACTCGTATTGAAGGTTAGCCTGCGCACCGAGTTTTTTTCAGTGTACATGCGTACACATGTAGATAACCAAAATGGACACATAATTCGCTTGGAAATGGAATTAAAATAGTCAATACAAGGAATTAGTTCCCAGATTTAGCGAATCATGTTTACCAATTCAATACTAATGAATCACTCTAATCGGCATTTAAGCTTAAGGGAGTTCTATTCCTCGCTATAGTACGTGCTGTACATATACTGTGCATACGACTGTTTGACGTGTTGTCTGTCCTTCTCATGCTTACGTGAAAACATAACCTTTAGTAGTTCTTAGTTAGCTCATGACTTTATTTCAATCTCATAGGGATTCTCCTAGCATTTTTAAAAGTTATTTTGAATAAGTGGATATTCTTTTATCTCTGAAAAAAGTTTAGTTGCAATTTAATTGTTGATAAGCGAGATATATGAGTTACAAGGCTCAAAAAGTGCTGTTTCTCATAAGGTCACGTGTTAAAATACGTTACAGTAAAATATTAATTTTTCGGCTTCGAAGAACCCTCATGCCTCCAAATTTTGACAGTGTTCTTTACGAGGTTCAGTTTACGCGTGAATAAATTTTTGTCTCGTTTTCATTGTTATTTCTGTTACCGATAGAACTTCCTTAAGATTTAGACATGTATATAATATTTACAAATTTTATGGATTGAAACAACTGTTTGATGAAAGAATGACTTCTACGCCTTATATTCTGTGACACCGTCCTTGTTTTTCCCTCATTGCTCACATGCTTGTTCTATATGCATGCATGTAGCACGTACATGCGAACGATCTAGGATAACACGTGAGTTTGATTCCCTATCTTTTTCCCCACCTTTTTCTTACGCTCCGCGAAGCGAGTTATACCACTATTATCATTGGACTTGCTTTGGCATGTGAGTAATCTATAGTAATTTAAAAAAATATATTAGTTTGGCTCTTAACAGACCGTGTACGTATTGCGCAAAATAAATTGTTGTGTAATATTTATAGAATACTTATTTTTACATAAACAATTAAGTGCTTTTTTTGTCGGTTCTGGAAATTTTAAAATCAATTATGAATTTGAGTTCATAAGACGATAACAATTAAAAATTCTTACTTAATATTATCGAAGAAAAAGTATTTCTTTATTTAATTCTTGTACAGATTTTCACATCCTATTAGATTCCTCTTTCCTGTGTTATAAGTACTTAAAATTAGTTTCCCTTATAGTACCCTCATCATATTTTTATATATTATCTACCGGTTCCCTTTTAATATGGTTATGGCTCTCTTCTGCATATCTATACATTATCTTTTCATTCTATATTTTTGACTGATTTTATTATTTAATTTCCTGTTATTCCTGCCTCTTTACATAGAAATATGTGCTCCATGTTTTTTTTTTTTTTTTTTCCATGCAGAGCCTACAGTCTATCACTTAAAACCCTGTTTATTTCGCCCTTTCTACAGTCTTATATCTCAGACTGCACCATTATTCTTAAAAATCCCCTGCTAACTTTCCTTTTCCCAATATTTATCTCTCTCTGGTTTGTCTTTTATTTCATTACAATATTTTTCAATTAAAATCCATTTTTTTCTATTTCCCGATTGATAAAAGTTTTTCTATCCCTTGTTAAACTTTCTTTGATTTTATCACATTCATTTTTCTTGGCTAGCCTTTTCAGAAGTCCTATTGTTTCCCCATCTCATAAGTTTTCATATCCTACTTTAACTTTGTCCCATTTTGTCGGATTTTTATTGATTATGCTTCTTAATTCTTCCATTAAGCATACGTGTCGCCACCTGCTCATATCTATTTTTAAAATGTGCAAAAAGTAATTATCCGCCCTTTTCCTCATGTCTACTTTATGCCCACTCCTCCCTGCCTGGTGAGTTGGATGTATTCTTGCTATTTTCCACCCTTTAACAATTTGTGATTCTGTCCATTACACAAAGGTATATTTGTAAATTCAGTCATTTAAATAATAAAAAGATTTTTAAAACATTCCTCCACAATTCCTTTGTCTTCTGTGACTTTTATTTTTTTTTTCTTCCTAGGACTTTCTATAATTCAATGATCGATGTATCCTTGTCAAAATACTCCCAGACACTGCAGTTGATTCTTATAGTTCTTTTTTTCGTTTTCCGTGTAACATGCCTGATAGTTGTCTCCTAACGAATTTTTAAAATTATTCTCTAACGCCACTTTATTTATTCACATCCATTTTTTTCGGTTTGAATTTCCAATCGCTTTCGAAAACTTATTTATATTATTGCTTTTCGACACTTGCTAAGTTTTTTATCAGCCTTTTCAATTGTTTCATCTGTGATAATTTTTTGAACTTTTTTTTCAGTCTTAAGTTTAATTTTTGTACTCTCTTTCTTTTATTTTTGACCATTCTTTGAGTTTAACTGTAATCTTCCTTTTTTCCTAATTATTCTAAAATCCTGTTTATCGATTTTTCAATATTTTTCCTTTTTTGATTCTATCGTTTTTAGTTCCCCTGATACCTGTGTAATAACAATAATTAACCTGTATTATTTGTCTGTGATATTGATCCCATCTTAGTTAATTATTTGAACTAAATATTTTACATACATCTATTTCTACAAAAAAAATCTAAGCACATCAAGAACTTAAATCTTACAAATAAATTGGTATACAATTGATAAAGTGATTATGATTATATTATTAGGTATCAACAATCACAGATGAATATAACTATTCATTATTTGTGTGCATAAAGTCCATCTATTTGCCTCCGGGGCAGAGTGGAAAAAAGATGAAAAAATTAGATCATATAAATATGTGTTTCAACATTTTGGAAATATTATGTTTTCAGTGAATTTATTTTCATTAAAGTGATTTGAATAGCAGATGAAACAATCGGCTAATATGAATATGTATTTCAAAATTTTTTGAATATATTGTATTTAGTCAATTTATTATTCAAATAATTTTATGTATTCGTAAGTATAGTATATACATTTTTTAAATACAATTATAGAAAAAAGTGTATGTGTATTAAAATTTAATACGAGTTTGTATTATAATCAAAAATTTAATAATTTAGATATTGGATCAATATAATATACACAAAGTTTTATTTATTTTTACAATAACTGTAGAAAAACATGGTTAGAATATAGGGAAGGCAGTCGTGGGTGGTGGGGGGTTAGGTGAAAAATATTTTAAGTACGAATAACGCAGGAAAAAATAGTAATTTCCCTTATTTTGTGGGTGGGGGGGGGGGGGGGGAGGGGTTATGTAAAATGCCCTGCAAAAATAACTATACGTATATTATAGCTAGGTATACATATCTTAACCCTCTAGCAACCCCTAAAAATTTAAGGTCGAATTCCTTCAATATTTCCGTGATTTTCATTGTAACTATTCCCCCCATCCCCCCACAAACCTCCCATAAAACACCTCACCGTCCCACAGTGATCCAGAAAGCCCAAAAAGTTCTCAAAATTCGTGCGTCCCTTAAGACGTTTTTGGGTTCATTTTCTTCGTAAGACCATAACCTACAAAGAATCGAGTCCCTCGGACATATAACGATTTAGTATATATATGTTTTTTACGTATATATGGAGCAAATATTGATATTAAAAATACTATGGATGCATAATACATTGTTTAAATCAACCAATTTGTATGTAATTTGGTATACAGGGGTTTTTGGGGTCGCTAATTACGAATTTGAAGTCAAATTAACCAAAATCACAATGGTGGACGAAATTTTCCAAAATCAACCGATTTAATCCAACTTCGGCATACCAAGGTTTTTGGGGTCGCTGACTACGAATCTAATGTCAAATTTGCAAAAATCAAGATGGCAGATTCAAGATGGTGGACCAAATTTTTGAAAATCAACCGAATTGCACCAACTTCGGCATATCAAAGTTTTTGGGGTCACTGATTACGAATGTATTGTCAAATATGCAAAAATCAACATGGCGGATCCAAGATGAGGGACTGAATTTTCAAAAATTAATTGGTTTGTATCCAAAAATCCAAAAAAATTCTCTGAATTCGTGCGTCCCTCGAATTTTCACTCAATGCGTATTTGGGTTTATTTTGTTCGTCAGTCCATATCCTACAAGGATTCGAGTCCCTCGAAGTTTGATGCACTTGTCATATATATAGGGGCGCGTCCATCGAGATCGGACCACCTCGTGCGGGCGACGCAATTTTTTCCCGAGCATGCTGTGTTCAACTCGCTCGTACGGGCTGGGAAAAATCTAAAAAAATAATCAAAAAAATGCAAATTGATAGATTTTATCCTGCTCTTTATGATGGTGCTATTGTTTTTTGCTCAAAAACCTTTTTTCGTGGTGAAAAATGACTTCGAAGTTCATGACGTTTTTCTGAAAATCGCCACGGTTTTGAAAAATAAAATTTACACTAATCAAAAAAGCAGCACTCAGACAACATCTCCATAAATTTGTAGAGTGGGAGAGCAAGAAATGCGTAAATGACAAGCAAATAAACATGTTGGCATTGGGTGAGCCAGGCTTGACAGACAACTATATAGTTATAGTACAAACGGTAGACTCACTGATAACTACGAAGCGCCACACAGCAGCGTGAGCGGTAACTGCATGCGGTACGCAGCTGACCTTGTGCCAACATCTTTATTTTCTTGTCATTCACGCATTTCTTGCCCTCCCACTCTAAAAATTTGTAGATGTGTGAACTGTGGCAAATTTCAGAGAAACGTCATAAACTTCTAACACATTTTTTTCTACAAAAAAAAGGATTTAAGAAAAAATTAATAGCACTATTAAAAAGAGCAGGTCAAAATCTATCGATTTGAATTTTTTAATTATTTTTTTAGCTTTTTCTCAGCCCGTACGAGCGAGTTGAACACATCGTGCTCGGGCGAAAATTGCATCGCTCGCACAAGGTGGTCAGATCTCGGTGGACGCGCCCATAGATGTATATATAAGGTACGTATATAGCACAATATAATAATTCCTTCTTTTCCCTCTAGATAAATACAGTACAAGGTATATAACCTACTCTTTTTTATTTGCCATGTATAAGTTGCAAGATAAGTTTTCAACACTTTGCATGTATAAATATACATGTACAAATACGTATATATTCAATGTTATACAAAAAAATTTTATGAGCAAGACCTTTTTAATATTATTGAAAACTGTTTATTACAGACAAAAATATAATGCTCAGCGGAACACTGCCCATATGTACAAGAAGTGATCATACATGTATATATGTATGTATGTATGTATATATATATATGTACGTATGTTTGTATAAGGCTTAGAAAAGCGTTTCACATTTTCCTGTTACGTTCGCTTACACGTATGCATTAGTCACTTCCCACGAACATATATATATATATTTTTTTTTTTATATTCATCATCGCCCCCTGAGGGGCTCAGATATGGCGTTTTGACAACCATCGTTGTATTACGCCATACGGTGTATATATCTCGGTTTTATTAATTCGGTAGGTTTTTATCGGTAGGTAGGAACTGTGGGT
>JAPYYV010014853.1:0-11798 GCA_030522625.1 Copidosoma aretas
GTGCTATATACCGTATGGCGTAATACAACAATGGTTGTCAAAACGCCATGTCTGAGCCCCTTAGGGGGCGATGATGAATATAAAAAAAAAAAAAAAAATTAAAGCGATTTAACCATACTTTAAAAAATTCAATGTGAAAAGAGTTCAGTCTGCAAGGGCAAGGCCACAATAAGTGGACTCTTATTTTACAAAAAATTTTCAAATAATATAACAATCGAGAACACCGAACCACCAGCATACCAAAAGATGTAATGACAGATAATGAAGTCCAAGTGTTACAAAAATTCAAACGTGACAGCATCAAATTGAAGCCAAAATTCAAAGACAGTGATAAAGTGCGTATAAGCAGTGTAAAACAAGAATTTGAGAAAGGCTGTATGCCCAACTGGTCAAGGGAGATTTTTATAATCATACGAGCAGCAGCAACAAATCCAGCGACAAACCCACTCAAGGATTGTTAAGATCAGCCCGTTTCCGGGGGTTTCTATGAGCAGGAATTTAGAAAAACTGAATATTCAGACGTTTACCTTGTGGAGAAGGTCCTTCAAAAGCTTAAAAATCAAAGTTTTGTCGAATGGTTTTATTTTGATAACACACATAATAGTTGGATCAACAATAATAAATTATAGAAAAAATTTTAATCATAAAGTGTAATATAAGTGAGAGAAAATCGATTGTAATTTATACAATATAATCAAGGAGTATTCAATAAATAGTCAAGATATACAGATAAACTACTGTTTATTTATATTTACAAAATTAGGCGTTAGAAAATTATATACTATTTCCATCCTATGCAAACAACAATTTGAACTTATTTACTGCTCCTAATAATACATTAAAGAACTGTTCGTTTTCTAAGATAGCTAAAGATAGTTTGTTTAACAAAATTTTTTGAATCCCTTTAATTCAGCGATAACTTTGAGTCCAAACCTAGTGTTTGCCTTTCTTAGCTTAGTCACTATATAGTGGTGATTTACTACCATCTCGTTTAATCTTCTCGTCAACAGGAAGCTGTTGTAGCTGATTTTATTAAGCTCTGTGAGATCTATATGTAACAAATAAAATTTCACATATGATTAGCATAAACATTGATATGTCTCTGTGTGTTGTATTGTTACAAAATATAATACTCACTTTGAGTGTATCTAGGCCTTTTATGCAGCATTTCGTTTGGAGAAGTATCTTTAAATGGCTCGCTTAGAGGCTTCTGCTGGTCAAGTTTAGTCTAGGGCGGACATCTGCTCGAGAATAGAATGAGCTCTTCTGGTTGTGACTGATATAGAGATGTCTCCTCTACTTTCGGCGGCTCCACTGTGGCAACCTCCTCTCCAGCTTTCTGATTAGCTGTTCTTTAGTTATCTGCTTCTACCTAAATTATGCTATAATGGCCCCGTGGTAGTTTTTATGTGTTACCAGGTTGTAGGTAGCGCTTATCGTCATACGCACTTAGCGTGATTTTTTAGTCTTTTTCAGTGAACAGTTGGTAGTGACATGTCTTTAAAATTTATTGTAGATACATTGACTACATTGCTTTTGACACCTTTGTTTTTCTTGAACGATTTCTGATCTTGGACCCACACATTACACATATTTTACTTCGTAATCCTACGAATTACAGCATGATTTTTCCATTGCATTCGTCCTACATCAAGCCAACAATTTTGTTATAGACTC
Organism: Copidosoma aretas; assembly: GCA_030522625.1. Lineage (NCBI taxonomy): Eukaryota > Metazoa > Arthropoda > Insecta > Hymenoptera > Encyrtidae > Copidosoma > Copidosoma aretas. Next base: position 1,678 of record JAPYYV010014853.1, read on the forward strand.
GAGGCATGTTGAATTTATTATCAGCAGTGTGGTTCGATGTGTCTAATTCATCGATATTCTGATGCATAACATTGTAAATATTAGTGTTTGTTATCTCGTATATAAGACTACCGGTGTCTGTGTACAACAGTTTGCAGTGATCACCCATTCTATTTTTGATGAAATCGTAATAAAATTTACATACATGTGTCTTGTACGGTTCCAAGACACTCAGTCCAACGTATATTGGTTTTTTATTGCAGTCCGTACATACAAACTGTATGGCTACAAGTTGTGCGTTAAATATGTCGCAGCTATGAAAATTTTGTCGTGCGATGTATGTTTCTGTTCCGTATCGTGCCTCCCACTTGCTGACAAGCTTTAAATTGACATGCTTTTTCTTGTTTTCCAACGCTATACCATATACTGCGTTATGAAATAACTTATACTGCATTTTGTCAAACTGATTCTTTGCATTTTGACACTTTTCACTATTAAAATCTATGTATTCTTTTAGCCATGGTTTCTGAATAAATTGTAAGACTCTATGAATTTTATTTATTTTAAGACCCTGGCTTACAAGGTTTCAGCTCAGAATGATTTGGGTCAAAATCACAGTGAAAGGAAGCATTTCGTAATTTTTTTTTTTTTTGGGGGGAAGGGTCTAGCGAGAGCAATGGAAGGAGAGGGGTGTAAAAAGCCCTACTAAGTAAAGGCAGGTCTTTGAAAGAATCGTGCAGTGGTTCAGGATACTTGAGATCCACTTCAAGTATGTAGCCTACCTTGAAATTGTCTAAAATATTTAGAATACCCAATGAACTTACGTTTTACGTCCATTGAAAACCACTGTAAGGTAGTGGTTAAGTCATGGCTAAACCGTACAAATTTTTGACATTATAATACATTAGGTATTTTTTATCTTCATCAGGTTGTCCTTCTCCCATATTCTGATAGTAATTATCAGCTTTAGTGGAACGGTTCCAGGATTGGCTGATTCCACCCCGTATACCGCGTTCTATGATGTATTACCATATCTGTATCCGTTAACGATTCTAATTCGATATGAAAAAATATTACACTGTCAAGATTTATATCTAAAAAATAATGTAATTAGAACATTTAATATTTACCTTTGTATACTTCAACATGGCATCCCATGTCAAACCTGGTGTTGTATAATAGTGGGCTATGTCGAGCTCATAATATTCAAAACAATTGTATCTCAAATTTTGAAATACTTTATCGAGTAGGGAAACATTTATTTTAAGATGTGAGTCAGAATACTGTCCAAGAGTCTTGATGTTAAATGCATTTCAAACGTTTTTGGCATGATCGTACGCTTCGTCAGATACATGAGACTCATACAAGCTGCTGTAGAATTCATCTTTCGAAGGAATACTTTACCCTTCAAGCTTCCAAAAAGTAGGAATATAGTTATATGCAAAGACTCCTTTCTTTTTTATCAAATTAATCCGATCATGCGTGTATTTGTCGTCCTCGGTGAAAATTTTCTCTAATATGTTGAACTTTTCCAGGTATGATGCTAATGTAGCTAAAGGCGAGGCCAAAAATTTAAAGGGTCTATAAAGCAATGGTTTATGTCAGTTCCCTCAACGAATTTCGTGAAAAATATGTCTCTTTCATTCATTTGCGGAAACTAGCTGCACTTATTCTAGAAAGCATGCAGCGAGCTCCTTTATAAATAGGTGTTATTCATAACCACTCAAGTTGTGAAAAACCACTGGTATCACTTTTGAGTCTTGATAATTTAGGTTATATGAGTTATGTGCGGGACCACGATATCTAAAAATAATACATGATTAATGAATCATAATCAAAATCACATCATCACATGAGCAAATATTCTTAGTACTCACTTTTCCGTAAGATGGAAGTCGTCTCGAATCTTCTTGTCTTTCGTGTTAAAAGGCTTATTGCAAATGTGGCAGAGAGTAGCTTTGTCAAACTTGACTCTTTCTCCGAGTGTTAAGCTCAACATTGGCCTTAGATTTTTATATAATTCTAGCAACTCCATGGCGAGTGAGTGAAGGTTATTTACAAACTACTTGGCTAGTGTTTCATCCTCTTCTCCGATCTGCCTGTAGCTCTAGTATTGCAATTTTCCGTCATCATAACTGCATTTGCAGAAAAATCTAGTGGTAAATGACTTGTGCTGTTAATACGCGCGATCACTTTGTACCGGTTCCAATAAGCATTCAAAATCTGCGTAAGCTACGTGAGGCACTCTACTGTTCTTAGTAAGATTCTTAAACTTGACTGAATGATCTATGTGCGATATTTTGCAGTGTAATCCAATTCATGTGCTTCTAATTTTTCAACAGTCCAAAAGAAATGCAGACATCGATCACATAAATAATTTGTTATGATTGGGTGAGCACTGTTAAAGTGCTAATTGTGACAGATTTTGAATCCAAACGTAGTGTTAACTATACTTGATATTTTTATCATTGTCATTATTTTCTTCTTCGTTATCTACATAATAACTTTCTACAAAAAGTGAATTGACATGCTTCTCCTTTTTTTGCAGTTACATATCTGGAAAAGAAATCTTACGTGTTACATCTATTTTTTTTTAAGTATGATTAAATAGAAATATAATTCTGTTTTTTGAATTTTCCAATTTTTTTAAGGTCAACAAGGAATAAATTGTTTTTACAATTCAATTAATCTTCATATTCTATATATTTTGAAGTGCGCTTCGTATGTTTTTCTGTAGGATGAAATGATGACAGGATGGCTTATTTAAGGTAGTTGTATCCCAAATGGAAATAATGATGAGATCTTCATATAACTTTACACACAGCTAAAATAATATCTAATAAGTACTCAACTACATTTTTGTGAGGCTAGGGTTCTTAGGAGGCAAAATATTAGTGTTCATATTTTCGTTATTTTTCATGCTTTAACATAGAGGCTTATGGAGAAATGACTTTTTCTGTACTTTAATGACGTATATCGTACAAAATAATGATGAACTTTTGACGATATTTTTGTGTGTAGTATAAAAATGTCTGATTATCTTATTGCATTTTACAAAATAAGTCAAGAGTATTTGTGATATAAGAAATACATTAATAATCGTCGTAAAATCTGCTAAAGATCATGTCTTCACACAAGTGCGAGAGAGACAGAAAGTATACCTGTCGAATTCAATATAAAATCAGCTTCTGACTAGCGTAGTAGGGATACAACTACGTTAAATCACTGATTTTCAATATTTATTACATTCCAACTCATTTTTCACATAAACAGTTAAGTTGATGAAAGAAATACGTCTCATCGTACTAAATTTGTTAATCTTCAATATAATATTTAGTATGGACCTCAAAGTCCAACCAGATTCTTTTTCTCGAAATTCTTCATCTCTTCAAGAGGATGCTGCACGTTAAGCATAAACTATTCACTAAAATCCGCAGTAGACTGAATAACTTGCGATTTCGTGTTAAAAGACTATACTTTAGTATTTTATACATCATCTTTTACACACCATACTCTGCAGATAATATTGTATTTATCTGTAAGCTATGATACTATTTAAGAGTTGTCTGTACTTTCTTCACATTAACTTCTGCCTAAGTATTACTAGATGCTGCTTGAAAATATTTTGGTTCATTTTTAAACATTTTTACTGAATCTACAACTTCTAAGCGATCGTGATGTAGTTTTACAACTGTTTTTGTCAATGGTATAGCAGCCTGGAGTTTGTGTTTATTCAATACTGTAAGACTTTTTTGTCGACTAAAAATATCGGCTGTTTGCAGAGTAATATAACCATAGTTTAATAGTCTTTGTATATGTTCTGTCTACTTTCAACTTCATGCACGTTGTTATAAGCTTGCAATTAAGCATTAGCCGTAACTTTGAACTGGTGTGTGGAAACCATAATTAACTGCAGCGCGATCAAATGACTTTAAAAAAACTAAGTACTTTTGTCATCTAAGTTCAGTCCTATTCAGACCTTTACTTGAAAACAGAATGAGCTGCTTTCGTGTCAGAGCCCTTCTTTTACGGATGAAAAAAGCGGCAAGAGCGACGTGAAGGTGGTACCAGGGGTAAAAGTAAAAAATCTGTTGTGATTGCTCGATTGTGACCCTGCGGCTATGGCAGCTTGGAAGTAGAGGAGAAAGGTTTCGAACAAGAGTATGTATTAAGAGACTAAAGTATGCATCAGAGCACAGTCAACCGCTACATAGACTGTAGCCAAAAAAAGTTCATTGTAGATATTCAAGGCTTCACTACCGACAACAAGAATTTTGTTTGTAAGGAGGTTACCATCTTGGAGATGAAGCATTGGTTCTATTATTTGAACCTCCTTATGAGTAGGAAAATCTCCCCAAAAAAATCCGTTATGATGTTCGGTGGCTTCAAATCAAGTTTTACGGATTGTTATCGAGATCATGACATGTACCATACAACGATGTGCATCGTGTTCTACATTACATCATCCGTAAAAATGATCAAGTTTACGTAAAAGGCTTGAAAAAATCAAAAATATTACAGGCTGTTTTTCTTAATCGGTGTATTCTTTAATTATTTCAGAAAGTTTATCACGCAAAGTAGTAAAAAAAAAAGTTATAATTATTTTATTCAAATTTTATAACACATTTATCCACAATATTAAAGAGTTTGGCTGTCCATCGGTAAATTGCCTCGATAATGAGGAAGTGAACTGCCCTAACCAAATTGCTCCTAAGCATTTGTCAGCACATTGTGCTTTGCGCAACGCTAAGGGATAGAAGAATTAGTTCCAAGGATCTTTCTTAGTTTAATAAAATTTACGGCAATATGTTGCAAAAATGTAAAAAAAAATTTGTATTTAATAATAAAGATTGTAGAAAAAAAAGAGCTTAGAGAGAGGTTAGCGTTTTGTGTTAACTTTTACTATCATGTAATGGGTTTAGCATCACAGTTAAAGCACGAGGATCAGCCCTTTCCTTCCATTTAAAAAAAACATTTTAAAATCATTGAATCATACTTTTAAATTCAAAATATGTATTATGTAATAAGCAAATAAATCTAAATTATTAAGTTGGTACTTTATCAGTTAAAAATGACAGAAAACTTGTAAAATAGAGTGAAATAATGATCAATCGTATACTGAATCCTCTTATATGACAATTAATTAGTTCATTACATTGTAACTTCCATGGCTCTGAGAAGAGCCGAGTGTTTGCCTTTCACTTCAAAAATTCGATCGAGCCGCACATGCACAAAGTCCCTAACATTACGAGGACGAGACCTATGACGCCAGAAATGTTCTTTTCTTGACAAACCTATGGGACTACAGCGAGAATTCCGATTATGATTTCGTATTCGATTCTTTTCTCCTTCCCTCTTAGGTCGACCTAATTCACGATTCTTACGCTTTCCCATACTTTTTTTGCTGCTGTCAGATCAATAATGACTGAACTTATGGAAATACCTCCAATGTATAGCATCACAGATAAATAAGATGGGGAGGGGCAGGGGCGTCATTAGGTTTTTTTCCGAACCCTGGTCAGCAATAAGCCCCCATTGTAAATATTACGTATTAAAAAAATAGAAAGATCATAGAAAGATAACTTTATCATATATTTTTAACAACAGTTAGACTTACATAAATCTGTTTTTGTAAACAAAACAATATATTATAGTTTAATTATAAAAATAATTTATTATGATACAAGAGCAAATGTTGGCTTTCTCAGATTATTTTTTTCAATAAAATTATTCATTAATGAATTAGCATCCATTTCTTTAATCATATCGCGATGTGTACTTAAGATGCTAAAGTTATTTAGGCGCTGCTGCAATATATTAGCTCGGAGAAAATTTTTTAAACGTCTAAGTACTGAAAAAAATCTTTCATTTGAACATGACGATGTAGGAACTGTAGGCAATAATTTTACAATCTTAGTATATTCTGTAATAATATCGCGATCTGACCTTTTTCGTAAAATTAACTGCAAGAGTAGACAGTGCTGGCAACATTTCAGTTACAACACTGTCTGCTTAGTCACGGCAAAAATCAAATTTTAAATCTAATTGAATATTACCATGTGTCTGCCATATAGATACTGTCCACGCACACCCTGACGTGCTTTCTGTACTATACGAGATTTACGTAAATCCACGTGAATTTACCGCTTTTTAAGTGTATTTATAATTTTAATTTGCCGTCTTCATGCATGTTGGCAGCACTTACTTTTCTGCGGCTACTTAACTTCTGACAGTGTGGCGTAAAATACACTTTAGACTTATTAAAAACTCACGGCTCTTGGCGATAATGATGCAGCATTGCATTCACATATGGATGTATTATTAATACTGTCAGCTGCTTGTAGTGTATGCAGATAATCAAAATTTATTAACCAAGATGATAGGCATAATACGTAATCAATAACTTTGACCGATACGAATAATGCAATCGATCAATCGATGTCCGCTACCATCCTGGTCGGTATCGTGTAACTTTTTTTCGGTGCATCAGTCTATGCTATTATATTGACTCATGAGGCGAAAAAAAAAGTTAGGCGATATCACCTTAGCAGCCGTAATGCGTAAGCTTTTTTCGACTCATAAACCGATGCTATAACATCGGCGTATGACTAGTTATGAGCTGAAAAAACCTTACGTGCTACGGCTTCGGGGGTCTGACTGCGACACTTTGGTATAACCCAATACCGTTCGATACATTGCAAAACCTGCGCTTTAATTGGTAAGTTCCTGAAAGTATCAGTCTGGTTCAAACAACTTGACCAATCGCAGTGTTGTATGGAATGATATTGGGCTATATCGAAGTGTCGCGTGCATTCTCATGTATTTGCTTGATATCGCTGCCTGACTAACTAATCAGGTCTCGAGATCCATGATAACTCGCCATTGGTGGATTACATGGAAATGCAGCCTTAGTGAGACTTGTACCCTTGCCACGCGATTGTTTTCACAAATTTTTAATAAGATAAAAAAAGTTTATTTATAACATATTTTACATTCGAGAAGAAATAGATTTATTATATCAGTGGGTACGCATTTTCTACCTTAACTCAGTTGCTCAGTAAGTACTGGCGTTCTTTATTGGACTCAGTTAATTTGTACCTACTCGTGTAAATAATACAAAGTCCCTGTACTTCAAACATCTAAAAAATTATGACGGAAAAGTTAAACTAATTTGTCGAGTACAATTTAATTGTGTACGATATTCACTAATATTACCTTCCACAATCACCCATTATTCATACAACAACAAAATCATTTGATTATTTTTGGTTTATTGGTAAGAGTGTGTATTTATAAAATTTTTAAATAGTAATTTAATTTAAAAAAAATTTGACAATATAGGCTCGATAAAAGTTGGACTTGTGTTAAATGTTGTTTGTCGAAACAAAGTAATCATCAAAAGTAGTTGTCAGATGATGAAAATTTTGGATTTATTATAAATAAAAGTTGTCGTTATCGAGGCATGGAACTCCATGGCTAGGTCCTAGCGAGCCCTGGATCACACCATGGCCACCAGGGCTGTAATAACGCTCCTTGGGGGGGGGGGGGGGGGGAAGCGCTCAGGGGCCCGGGATATGTTGGGGGATTTATGTGGCTTTACCTGCGTCGGGTTTTTTCTTTCTCCGCTTAAATTCCTTGCTTAGCTTCATTTCTCAGCCTATACGGCTATACCAGCCTGATTGGCTCTTTGTTTTAGTCTACTCGTCTTTTTTCCGCTAAGCATACTCGGCTCTTTCATTTAGCCTGCTCGGCTTTATACTTCCAGCCTGCTCATGCTCTTAAGAGACCCGAAGCAGTGCCGGGGTTTAGTGCGCAGAGCGTACAAAAGAGCCTCTATTTATTAATCTAGTACACGCTGGTGGGGGGAAGCCTCTCTTCAGGGTGCGCTCTAGGATACTATAATGAGCCGTCCAGCTTATTTCAAGCCCGCCACACAGTCGTGCAAGTGGTCGTGACGATCGCTGATGGGGATAAAATGTATGGGTGCCAGGGACTAGGGGTGGGGGGTGGGCCGGTTCTCTTATGGGCTGGTAATATTCTAGCACACCTACACTTATATGTACACGGAGAGAACTCTTATACTGTGGTAGTGTAGGTCTCCTGCGTACTGCGATAGATACAGCAGTGCATACTGCAGTAGGCCCGTGTGTATTCTTACTATACATCTTGCCATACTGAGTTTGCTCGCTGACATACTGATTCGCTATGACACCTGAGCAAGCGCAGTATGCGGTGCTGTATATGAACGTAGTACGGAGAGAATTGTGCTACCGCAATATGAAAGTTCTCTCCGCGTAGAAATAGAAAGTAATACGTACAAAAATAGGTTATCATTGTGTCACTTAAGTGTCTAGGCTCTCCAAAGCTAGGAATGTTCTTTTCATAAATCCTTTCCGTCCACCTCAACAGTCAAAGTATCTCTTATCTTCTTCTATGCATAATAATTTTACAATATTTTTTTTTTAATTATTGTTGGACTCAAAAATAAGGTATGTGTCTCGGTGTTTGGTCCAAATAGCCTTTTTTTGTGGGATACATCGGTTGATATTCTTTCTACTTCCAACGCTAGTATCAAAGTAGTACCTTAGTTGAAATTATTGTTAATCGGCTTAAATGGAAACTGAAACTGAGGTATGTTAGTTGAAGAAAAATTTTTTGAATTTTGTTCCGCCAATCACAAGGTATAGTAATTCACAGTAAAATAACAATTTGCGGCAAAAATCTATAAAATCTCATTTTTAGCAATTTTTGTACCTCTCCTTCAAACAGCTATAACATTTAAACAGATGCTGTACATTAAACAAACTTTTACAGTAGATAGGGCTTAATTGTATCTTTATTTGAATTAGTTAGAGCATCTGAACTATACAATCAGCTTACCAATACTTGCTAAAGACCGACGTGTTTTTCCGAAAATTGACTAAAATTCACTTTTACAAAATATTTGATTTCTTTCGAGTGCAAAATTTTGTTTTAAAATCGTTTTAGATATTTATTGTCGGTGATATTTAAGGCATATATATCATAAAAAAAATTTGTTAACAAACTGTTTTCAAACCCATTTTTGAAGTCTATTTGAGCCAGTTAAGGCGGAATTCCCCATGTATATAACATTAAAATATATGATGTGATTCATATCTCAGTAAGCTATTATAGGATGAGGCTACTACTTATGGCTATAAGCTTCCAATCTTACGAATACGGCAATAACATACAGTTTACAAGTAATAATTATAAACTTACAGATTCAGGTCCTACTAGAGTATTAAAAATTATAAAATATATTAATATCTGATCAGATTTTTTGTAAATATCAGTGCAACTGTGCCTTAATGCGTAAGTTATTACTCACAGTGCACACTCTATTTCTAGACTGCTGCTTCACCTGGCATTTGAAACTTGAAAATGTTTTTCTGTAAGTTGCAGTTTCATTTCAGAAACGTTGTTTAAACGTCGCAAATAAATGCCGCTTTTTGTGTCCGATTAAACTTTTTTCGAACGTTTCTGTAACGTAATTAAAAACCTAAGACACAAATATCAGTAACTCTGATTTCATGTTCTTTCTTTCAAATGGCTAAGCAATGTTTTCGAAACGACCGATAATAGCTTAACGTATTTTTAGTTCCATAATGCAGAAATGTTCCAAGAACTAAAAAGAGTAACTTTAATTTTTAGAATTGGCCATTCAACGATACAGCAACGTTTCACACTCTGATGGAAAAAACTTGAAATATTCGTAATTTCTTTTTCCACGATGCTGTCACGAAAAGTTTTCACACCCATATACATGGATACTGTAGGAAATCCTAAAAGATTTATTTCTAGAATGTCTTGTTGAAGTAGGACTTCTTATGTTGGGCTGTGAACTGCCGCGAGAGGGGAAATGTGTTACAAAAACCTGGCCTTCCCCCTCTTCGCGGCGATCACTCTCTCCTTTGCTGCGCTCCCCTCCAGCCGCTGCGCGCTCTCCTTCTGCCGCGCTCTCTTCCTACCGTGCAGCTATAGCTATAGTAGGAACCCAACTCACTATATATATTCAGCGTATATATATGTATATATATATATATATACTAGTGGGGCTTCGCCCCCCTGCCCGCTCCGCGGGCCAACCCCCCTGCTCTTATTTTTTTTCTGTTTTTTTT
>JAPYYV010014855.1:0-10584 GCA_030522625.1 Copidosoma aretas
CTAAGTTGTTTGTCAGTTTTCTGCATGTGATCGAGTAAACATGGATAACGATAGTCCAGTTAGTTCGGGCATGTTTCTTTTGTTTTAAATGACTCTAACATCACTATTAATGTTAATGATTATTACCATCAAACACAATGAATAAAAATTACATATAAAACTTGAAATAATTATTTTGTTGAACTAAATGTCGCATGTTTTTTTATTAATAAAAACTTTTATTTTGATGTTCAATATATTTGTGTACCACCATCGATTGATTATTTTATACGTATATAGATTCATGAAAGGGAAAAACTACTGAATCAACGAACAATTTATGATCGAACGACAATAATTAGATTCTTATTCAGTAAAACATTGACTTGGTCGAGCCCTGCGGCACTCTTGTCGAAAAGTAGCATACGCAACAGGTGTGAGGGCGATTGACGCACTTGCGTTAGTTCAGCGCCCGCGCTCCCCTCGGGCGTTAACTACCACGCGTGCGTCAATCGCGTTCCCCTCACACTAGATGCTTAATATAATATTTTTATTTTAGTATAATTAAACTAATTATTAAACATTGTTACAAAAATCATTCTTCGTATACAAAAAAACAGTATTTAATTGTCCTACTTGTTTCGAGTTATGATTTTAAAAAAACTCCTAATACCATAATAATACCTTAATAAGAAAGTGAGGAAATAGTGAATCAAAATGATAAACGATTGTAAAATTATTTTTTTTTTTGCTTTACAAGATATAATTATTTATAGGATTCAATTATACTCCATTGGAGTAAGAAATATCAGGAGCCTGGTTTTTAAAGATTCATAAAATTGTTTTAAAGATCTAAATAAAATATAACTCTATACTTTCATTGTTTGACCGCCATAAGCATAAAATAATAAAAAATTGTATCCCTGAATAAGTCAAATCTGTCAATGGGATCCCAAGATATGGCTGACATTTCACAAAAATCTTAGTAATTATTTAAGGAGGTTCGGGAGTATCATTCAGCGAGGCGGGGAACGGGGAGTCCCCCCGTCCCGCGCAGCTTGACCCCCTTTACCACGCACCCCCTCTTGCACCTAACGAACTCAATATTTTCATTATATTTAGCGTTGGCATTGTTTAAAATGCGCTATAACATAACTTAAAATTTAACTCACTGAATCCTGAAACAATACTTCATTCGCAGGTATGGTTTTTTTTATGATCTTTGCATTTTCCAAAGATATTTGTCCATGTAAACGACAAATCAAGTTTACGTTCCATAAGAGCCTACGTTATTGCACTCATTTTTATTTCTATCATTCTTTTTAAAATGACCTATAACAAATATTGAAAAAATTCATATAAGTTCTACGTATTCCAGACTATCAAGAAAAATCAATATCATTGTGATCTTTTGATTATCACTCCCAAACCTCCTTAATTAAAAATGGATGTAATATCCTAGAAAAATGATTTAAAATGATAGATAAAGATATTTTTACTCTCTATGAGATAAAACTGTTAGGGAAACCAGGTATAAAACTAGAATTCTTTTTTCGAGCCACTATAATGATAAAAAAAAAAGTTTTTCTTCTGCATAATTAAAATCTATTAATAAGTTCCCGAAATATGACTGATTTTTCATAAAAATTTTGGAATTTCTTGAATAAAATAGAAACGACATAAAGTAGAAATTTTTTTTTCTGGCCTATATAAGGATATCAAAACAAATATTTTAATCCCTGGATCATTGAAATCAGTCGGGGAGTTTATGAGATATGACTGATTCTCCCAAAAAAAGGAGTATTTCTTTTGTAAAAAAAAAAAAAAAAATGACATAACGTAGGCAGACGCTTCAAAATGGATAATCAAGATCTTCAAGTACTTTATAAAACGTAATTATGGAAAAAAAAATTACATTTAATTTTTTCTCTCCTAAAATAGAAAAAAATCACTTTTTAAACATAAAAAATCAGTATAAGAACCCTAATAAGGTATGAAACTTGATTTTTTTTCCGAGCCCTTATGAGGTTATCAAAACCAACATTTCAAGCCCTGGGTCATTTAAATTGGTCAGAGGGTTTCTTAGATAGGACTAATTACATGCTCATATACACACACACGCACACGCACAAACTTACACACACGCACAACCACTCACACACACTCACACATATACAGAAATTTTTTTCAATGATGTATTTTCATTCCAAACACTATTAATAAACATTTCTGACGCATTAAAAAAACATTGTTTTTTTCTACTGATACAAAGCTTTCTCTATGAGGAAGCAAAATAATATTAGTATAGAAATAGACAACAAGGTAGAAATTCGATTATAAAAACAGATACAATAAACATGATTGGTTCGGGACATAGATATTAAGATACAAGACTAATTCTGGAAACACAATTATATAAAGATAGAGGTTTACTGACAGCAAAAAAAAATATTTTAGTGACTGAGATAACTAGTTACAAGAATGAAAGAAGTCAGAGGCTGAGATGAACACTTTGACTTCTACAAAAATCTTGATTCAAAAGCAAAGTGAACACAATTTTTGTATAGTAAAGAAAAGATAAGGAAGACAAAGACGAAGATTCTCGAAAGCAAATATATGACTTCAAAGAACAGAAAAACTTATTAAAAAAGTCTTTAAACAAGTAGAAAAAATGTATGAAAGGTCTTAAGAATTACAAAAATGGGGCACGGACTTAGTGAGTGGATGCCAGTTAGTATGGATGCGTGCGCGGGCGGCTCCTCCTTTGCGTTAAAAATTTGCGTGCTATTATTTAAAAGTTGAAGTGATAGTGTATTCGAAACAAATTTAAAGGTGCAAGTAAGTGAAAGGAGCTGTGATTTTGTAAAAATAAGTCGAAATATCGATAGTTCAGAACGTAGGAAGTAGGCATGTGCATTGAGGTTATGATGAGGAAAAAGCAGAATTATCATGTGTTGTTGTCGTACTGTGAAAAAGGCGCGAAGCGACAAATCAGGAATGAGGCAACTTTGAATAGACTTTTTATAGAGACTGTAAGTGCATAGGGACCCCAAGTGATGAAACCAAAGTGACAAGTAAGGTTTAATAAAATACCGAGACCGAGCCAAAGACCCTATGGCCTGGAAGGATGACGACAACAACAGAGGTGAAAAACATCGTGAAAGGTAACAGTAAACTTAGTCGTCGCTGGATAAGATATAGTAGTAAAAGCGATGAATTAAGATGAGATAATAAGTATGTGAGAGTTTAATAGGTTTGTCGATAAGATACAAAAAATGTCAGGATTTGAATCAACTTTAAATCCCTGTAGAAACCACTGATGACATTTTCTATGATAATCATAAACGATTTTAAACCTAAAATCAAGTAAACCATCCCCTGTTATACCAAACGTATTACTTTATAACCCTTCAAACTCCTGACTCTTAAACCTTATGACCCCATAAATCCATATTCGCGTCATTAAAATTCTTAAAGAATATCACTCAATCTTTTATCACGAAAATATTTGTGGCGTAAATGTCACAAAATTAAAAAATCAAGTTCTTGTTATTTGTAAGATTCCTCACTCTGTAAAACATTTTACAATGTTTGGGGAAACATTAGCATAGGAATTACTCATTATACTACACGAGATGGTTGCATGAATAAATTTTGCACAATATATAGCCCTAAAAAGAGCTGTTTTACGACTTATGAATAAGTAAATATATTAATAAAAATAAATAAATCAATCAATGTATATATAACCATAGGACTCAATAAATGAATATTTTCGTTTCAATATAAATATGTCAACAAATAAATCAGTACAAATACATAAAAATATGTGTACATCAATTTACAAACAAAAGTATAAAACGAAGATGTAGTCAGTATCATTTTTTTGAACTGTATCACGTTCTCCCGTCTTTAAACGATCGGTGCAATGAATTAAATCTTTGTTTAAAACTTTGAGTCGATTCTATTTTTAATGTCTAACAGTAATCAGCCATTATGTTCGCGTCCCATCGATAATAAAATTTCGGCAGGATTTTTCTAAAAGAAACAGTTTTCCTTGTTTATTGTAAAATACATTAATATATTGATACATATGTATTTATTTAAATCCATATTTATATTTTTACATTTATTCATAAATTTATTTTATTTGATATATTTAAGTATTTATACGTCTTAAAACAGCTCTTATTAGGATTATATGACGTACAAAATCCGTTCATGCAACCTCCTCGTGCTGTGCATAGATAATTTTAATGCTGACGGTCCTCTATATATTATACAAGGCAATGCGTAGTTAAGAACCTTCATATTATGTCTTATTATATCTCCAAAATTATGTTTTTATATTGTGAAATCGACGCCACAAATATATTCGTTATAAAAGATTAAGTGATACTGTTTGAGTATTTAGATGACAGGAATATAGCACTATGGGGTCATAAGGTTTCAATGTCGTAAGTTTACGGGTTTACAAAGTTATACATTTTATAAAAGAGGTCATTAGTTACATAGTTTTTGGTACAAAATCGTTTGAGTTTATCATAAAAAAGTGCATCGGTGATTTTCATCCACGGTACGTTAGGGTTTTAGCAGTGGTGACCATACCCTAATTTACTAAGGTCAAATAGACTTTGAATTGAATTCAAATTCAGCGACCCCATTAATATACCGGTCAAATGGTAAGACCACCGACCCAAATAATTTTTTGTTGTGTGGCTGCATTACGTGATGGAGTGCTGGGGTTAAACTGACGTTAGATTTAGATTTAGCCACCCTTAAAACATATAGTGTATGTAGTCAGACCCTAAGGCCTAGAAATTTTCTTGTTTCTGTGGCTGTGTTATTTAAGCTACGAGGAAAGAAGGAAACACATAGTACAAGAGTCAGACAATGTAGAAAAGTTATAGAAAAACCCTAGAGAACTGATGGACCATACGGTTATTATAAAAAAATAACAATAAAAAAATGGAACCTTGATGAAATAAAATGGTGGGACAAATCATGCAGTATATAGAAAAGGTAAGTTAAATTATTACATCATAACCGGGGAAAAAATATTGTTGATAGGGAGTTATATTGAAGGGGAAAGTAGGAATAAAGGATGTTGTGTGCTGAAAAAAAAGCTAATAAATTTGAAAACGGATAGAGAATTTTGGCAATTTTTAGGCACAGCTAGAAAAAATGTAATTTATGAAGAAAATGATATTAAGTAAGAAGAATGGAAGAAATACATAAGGGCACTCATAAAAGGATATATTGGAAAAGAGGTTGTTGAAAAGAGACACATATTAGGGGAGCACTTGGATGTTAAAGAAATCTTTTGGGGAGCTGTGCAAGCAGTTCAGGCTCAAAAGGAAACAACTAAAATTATTAATTATTCGAAGGATGTTTGGTTGTACATTGGGAGTAAACTTTTTAACAGGCTTCTAATCCTTCTTAGCGATGTGTGGAGGGCCAAAGGTATTCCAGAAAACTTGAAGGTGGCTGTGATTGTTCCGCTCCACAAGAAAGATGACGTCAATATAGTGGAAAATTATAAAGGCAACACATTTTTTCCTGCATAATATAAGAAATATGCGGAAATCTAAAGATCGCCACTAGTTAAAGAAGTAAAGGAGAAATGAATCCGTCCAGATGTACAGTCGGGGTTTGGAGAAGGTCAACTTATCATGGACAGTATAACCATTTTGTTACCAACTAATTTTAATTTGTTTAACGTTTGCTTATTCTATTACAAATTACTTCTTAAATCATTAATAAAAGCTCGGAATAGAGGTATGACTCAACACGCGCATAAGATAAGACGCGGTGTTAGGTCATATCACAATTATATAAGTAAGGACTGATCGGGAACACCTTTTTCTTCCTCGCTAGCATGCTTAGTAACTCATAAAAGAAGAAGACCATACAACGGGAGAACAGAGAGTTCAAGTTTGACCGAAATGTTTTTTTTTTATTCGAAAAGAGCAATGTTACCATAACGAATTATTTACTTTTTCTTTTTGCTGAGCTTGATTCTCCATGACAAGCGAGTGCTAGAATTTTGAGTCAGATGCGTTTTTGTATACGAGCTAACGACATCGAGTTACCCTTCATCGTAATCGTTTTGCAATAAGACTTTTATTTTTGTCACGAAAAATCGTATACAACCCCGGACCAGAAGTATTTCTTTACTTTTTCGGCCTTGGGTCTTAATATACTATTTACATAAAGAATCTCCAAAATTTTCTTTGAGTACGAAACACATGTTGTCTAAATGACAACGGCAAAGACAAAAAAAAATGGGTTTTCGCGTGTTTTGTAGACTTCTAAGCTTGAAAGAGAACAGCTAAGGAAGATTCTGGAAGAAAAGACGTCAGTCAATATTTGATCAAGAGAAAAAAATGAATTGATGAAGAAACTATAGTGTCAGTAACAAGTAAAGATAATATGTCTGATAAGTTTTGGAGCAAGAAAGGTGTCAGACAAGGATGTGTTCTGAGTCCAATACTTTTCTGCACATACATAACCGCACTTGGAAAATAATGTCGACGGAGGAAGGTCGGGGGCAGTGATCACAGGAGAGGTGTTCTTATGGTCTCTGGCTAACGCTGATGATATAGTTCTCATAGCACTTAATAGAGAGGCAATCTTATATATGCTGGGAGCTTGAAGGAAGTTTGTAGAATTCAGGAGTTCAGTTATAAGTACAAAAAAGACAATGATGCTTATTTTTACAAAGGAAAAAAGTAGCTTTAAGTAAGGGTGGTTTCATAAAGGGAAATAAGTTCAGGAAATAAGATTATTTTAAAAAGTTGGCTTTAGTTTAAATAGTGACTAAAGTGATAAAGATCATTTACAGAAGTTGCAAAAGAAAGGGATTATCGCAGCAAAGAAAAGTTGGGGGTCAGGAGAGAGAAAGTGTAAAAATAACTTTAAAAGGAAAGATAAACTCTTTAGTTATTTGGTAAAAAGTATGTTGTTCTATGCGACAGAAATTTCGGGCTGCATGAAAAGAAAGGCAAGAGTTGGAAAAAGTTTGGTTAGATTACTATAAGTGGGGTTTGAAGCTAAATTATTGTACACCGAGATACGTCGTAGATAAAGATAGAAATAGTGTCAATTAGTTAGTGCGTGGCGTATGAGAGCTTTTAATTTCAAAATAATGTTGAAAGAATTAGATGACAGTAGACAAGTTATACTGGAAAGAATAACGAAAACTAGAAGAAGTAGGTATGTACAGTGTGTGGAGAAAAAAGTTTGGTAATAGTTCGGAGTAGAGTAAATTAGCGTTAGATTTAGAGTTAGATGCACGTAAAGAAATTATGAAAAATTAGTTTAATCAAAGAATGATCGATATGCATACAAAAATATTGGGAAGTAAAATAAAAACGAGTCAGTGGGTGCCCAAGTATGAAGTTATACTTCTTTGGCAGAGAATATATGATTGTAGATATAGCTTTTACGAAAAGATATTTGAAATAATCCAGCTCTACGTAGCTAAGTTGATAAAATTATCGTTGGAATGAGAATATTCGGTAATTGGGTGTGGTTGTCGACTGAAACCTCTCTATTTGTCTGACTCTATGTTAATTTACCCTTTAGAAAAACTGTTACAATAGTTATTTTAGGTCTATCTTTCTTTTCCGTCAAAATATAGCGTTATTTCTGTTTTTTCAAGGTTATATTTTTTTAAGATTATTTAAGTCTTTCTGAGCTGTATTTGACGGGAATCGTACTCTCGACACCGACTCACTTAGATCCTTCGCTCTCGATGTAGTCTATAAGAGATCACTATACCGCACTAACGAATAAAAAACCGTTGCAATAAACAAAGTGTTAATAATAATAGACCTCGTGTCTGTTCAAAAAGTATCGCGAATTTTGAATCGGGCTACGTGTATTTGATTTTTGATTTTTTTGTAGCGTTTTGTTGGTACTCATGTCCCTTACTTATGCTGACAAGGTCGGCCATTTTGAATGTTTATGGTCGCAAATGACAAAAAACCACGAAAATGGTTTTTTTCGATCTGTTGCCAACTAATCTTGGATCTAAATTACCATGCTGAAAATTCATCAAAATATAGTTCGCGTTATGGGCAAGTAGCAGTCAAAAACTTAACATGATCCGCTGGACAGTTCACGAATAATGGAATTTGCAAACTAAAGAAACTTAAAAATTTAAATTTGTTTAAAAAAATCTTGATTTTGCATACTGAGATAATCGTATATTTTAATATTCAATTATAAAACTTATGGTTTTATTATTTTAAACTAACATTTTGCAATGAAAACGATTTGGAGCTTAATTGCATATTTAATATATCTTGGATTTATTATAATTATACAATGGCGTTAATTGAATGTGCATTGCGTAAAATTATCTGCAAATTAAAAAAAAAAGTTACTGTACGACCAATAGGAGTGGAGACACCTTTTAAAAAAAAAAAAAGGATTGTGACTTTGTTTATTAAAATAAAGACCAGAAATTAAAGCATATTATCGTTAAAACGCTATATTTTCTAAGTTAAAATTTTTCAACTGCTTATGGCTCTTTGTCTTGTTGCTACGACAAATTATAACACAACGTTTTCCCGTACCGTGTAAAAAATTGATCAGTGAGTGGGACTTCCCCTGCGGAATATCAACAATCGAAATATTAACAATGACGGTATAGGATTATGCCCTTTTGCTTCCGAGGTCCAGAAAAATTTGTTTGACTATAACGTAATCATGGTTTACAAGTGCCTGATTTTTTTTCCACCATTTCCATGAGTCGGCGAATCAGTCCGATTCGGGTACTAAGGTATGATTATTCTATGTACGTTATCCCGAAACCCAATAGACTACTCTGCTTAAATTCTGGATTATTTAAAAAATTATTCAATAATAAACAGTTTGAGCTGGCAATTCTGTTTGGTCGTTTGGTTAAAGGTGCTTGGGTTTTATTTTATTCGAATTCCGTATTGAGCTAAATTGTACTGGTCTTTTAGTATCTGTTTCATCAACGGTATCACTGACGGTGACGTTGTTCATTTCTTGCCTCAGTAGAGCAAAGATAGTTGTACTTGATGTAGTAGTACAACATTGTATTACAACAAATTTTTTCTTTTTTCAAACATAGAGCTCACTTGCCCTAAAATCTGATTATTTTTCTAAATTGTAGAAAGGATGTGCTATCCAGCCAACCTTGTCTATTAACATCATAATTAAAAGTATAATACACCTTCACAGTAAGTATGATAGACAGAAATATATTTCTAATCATATTTTGTATGAAAAAAACATGGTTTCTGATTAGGAGATCTTAGCCTCTATCTAACTGCTCAGATATAGTTTGCTAGACTTCAGCACAATCCTGGTTGGTAAGCACCCGTTTTTATTTTAACCATGTGCATACATCTGGTTCTCTGCCCCATTCCTGTAATAGTGTATTATTAATCTGTGTACTTTATTCCGAACCCTAATAAAATACTTTATTTATACTCTTAATTAGTAAACAAATAATCGATTAATAGACAGTATAAGCGGGTGAGTCTATTTAGTTATTTAGTTGTAGGTACTTGAGTAATATCATATTTTCATTTTGTATGAAGCTTGAGCGTACGAGTCTTCCGTTATCTGTTTTATAACGTTTTATTGTTCTGCGTCTGTCTATTTGCCAAATAAGTCATCCGGGCCAGATGAAAAATGCCAAGGGTCTGTAAAGGAGCGACATCAGCTGCAATCGGTTGTTTTCGGCAATGTTCGGCGATGTTAGAGGGCTTGGGTGAGAGGGTTCGTCTCTTATTGGAATAATTCGTCTGTTTTTGGCAGAGTTCAGCGAGATAGTGTCCTTCGGGTGACATTAGCCATCTTCGGGAGATCTATATTAATTAGCATAGGGTAGAAATTTCTAAGTTTTCGAGGGAGATGGAGAAGGGCTGGGATTAATGTAAAAAAAGTTATAAATTTTTGAGGGTTGATGGTGGAGGTAGTGAGGGAGACTACCAAAAACTTAAAAAAACGATATTTACATGAAATCACGGACAAAACGATCGAATTATTTAGGGGTGGTGAGGCGGGACACAAACAAATGACGATCATACAAAATACGTAAAATTACAACGAATTCTACCGTGATTCAAGGGGGGCTGAGGGGGGGCGGAAAATATATCATCCTTATCACAATACCTATATATATACACATATATGTATATATCTTCCTATATTATATAGTTGTATGGTTTTAGGCAACAACTGGCTCTCCCCCGCTCCCCCCCCCCTGCTCCCCCCCAAATAATGTAGTTGATTGCTTGTTTTTTCGTGATTTTAAACCGATTTTTTTTTGGGTTAGCTCCCCCCCGCTCCCTCCTAGCCCCCCCACCTCCTCCCATCTAAAAACTACTATAAAACATATATCTTCCTATATTGTATAGTTTCTTCCTATATTATATAGTTGTATGGTTTTAGGCGACAACTGGCTCCCTCCCAGCTCCCCCCAAATCATGTAGTTATTTGCTTGTTTTTCCGTGATTTTGAACCAATTTTTTTTTGGGTTAGCTCACCCCCGCTCCCCCCTACCCTCCCAACTTCCCCCCACCTCCCCCCAAGTGAAAACTATCATAAAACATATATCTGCCT
>JAPYYV010014856.1:3345-13846 GCA_030522625.1 Copidosoma aretas
TAGTTCGCATCACTGATATGGATCCGCGCGTTATTACATTCCGAGGCACGCGAGGAATTTTCGGTCCTCTTAATACTTCACGGCATGGGGGGAAGAATGCCCCGTTTGTTACCCTGCGGCGCGAGCCTATATTGTAATATATATACGTGTCTCTCGTATTTGCTTTTCACGACGAAGTGCACGTATACATTGCGTCAGGGTGTTTTTTTTTTTTTCTTCGTTTGAGAGTCAAGTGGCTGTTTTTCTCACCCGCGCGCGGTGGATCGATATGCTCGCGCGAGACTGTGCACGGCGCGGCGCGTACCCGTTTTTTTCCTTTTGACACTGTGGGTCGAGCTTTTTCGCTGCCGTAGTCGTGCACCACTCTCTTTGGCTCTGGATTGATGTGGTCGTATACTTTTGTTCCTGAAAATAATGTATAATATCATGTGTGTGCGTTCTAGATGGAAAAGGCTTGGACCGAATTTTTTTGTAAAAATGTAGCCTGCGTTCACATTATTCATGTTACATACAATTGCTAAAGTTTCCGGGTGCAAATAAAATAAATTTGCCGCGATGGTTCAATTGAAGCCATAAAATATTTTGTCGACAGTTTTGTATGAGTCGATGCACTCGTAGAGATTTTAGAAATATTTTTGCAGAAACATGGTGACTGTCATTATTCTGATTCCAATAAAATAATGAATAGTAGTAGAGATGAAACAATGCAGTTATTAGAAAAATGATGGAAAATAAAAATAAAAGGATTATATCATTTCAAAGAAAATACTCAACAATAAGACTTTGAATGAACATATAGTAATATAAATAAAAAAAATATTGTTTAAGCAAGACTATATTTTCTTACCTGAAACAAATATTTATTGAAACAAGAATATATTCTCGAAGTAATAAAATAAATCTGATTTAAAACATGTGTGATTGAGTAAATACTTTTTTTATTCTAAAAAATTGAAAAGTCACGTTTGGATATAATATTTCCAATCATATAATCATATAACCATCGCTTATAAGACTAAAAAAGAAGATTGTTAAACATTTTTTAATAGTACACTTGCATAATTTTTTCTGAAAAATATGATAACATTTTTAAACCAGTTTACTTGACTGTAAATAAATAATTGAACTCAATTTTACCAATTTAACTGTAATAACTGGAAAAGTCCGAGTACCGGAAAAGTCGTAAAAGGTATTTTCATCACTCTAACCTAAAAACCGCACCTTCGCCGCTTCTTTTCGGCTCTCATGATGAAAAATATAATACCGACCTAGTACTAGGGACGTATTCCTGCCTTCCTCGAAGTTGTTTGCCCGAGCGAAGCGAGGGAAAACAACTTCGAGGAAGGCAGGAATACGTCCCTAGCACCAGGTTATTGACTATTCATATTACTCAGCTATTAAAATATACTGATGATAGTATGTTCTTTTATTGATAAGAGGCTGATTCTCCAGCAAAATAATTTGCATACATGAGAAGTTATGTAAATATCCCGTGAGATATTTTTACGTTTCACTTTATTCAATAGAGCGCGATCACTGGTTTCTAATTTTGAATTTGCACTAACAGGGTAATAATATTAACAATGCAATTTTTGAGATATCTGAGCTAATATAAATGATTGTCAAAACTTCTCATTTTAATAAACTATTGATTGAGAAATAAATATTCTTTATATTTGATCGGACAATAAATGTAAAAAGCTATCTTCGGCAAAAACGTTACTATATTCCTTGTTAAAAAATAAGCTTTTATAAGCATGTCTATTAGTTAGAATACCTTAGGAAATTGTAATACCACAATTCTACAAATAATTTATTTATCAAAGCATGATTGTCAATTATCGTTCATTATTATAGTTTAAGATTAAAATAACCTTCAAAACTTTTGCATTTGAGAATGCATGGAAATAATTAGGAAATTTTTAAAAACTATGAAAAGTTTATAGAATAGCCAATTACTTATAATGTGTGTATTGATTTTATCTACTTCATATTAGTTTTTTTAAAAGTGGCAAGAATAGTTTTTGTTTAAGGTGCTTTGCGCATATGGAAATCAATTTTTATATTTTTGCTTAAATTTTTTCGTTGGTAGATTATACATTAGTACACGTTCCCTGAAAATTTTAAAGAGATCGTGCGTTTAGTTTTTATAAAAAACAATTTCAAAGTTCGTTAAAATCGTATGAGCGTCATTGTCTATCAACCTGTGTCTTATGGAACAGCTCTTGAATTGCCGCTCTGTTTTAGAGATTATTCGAAGGAAAATTGATTTGTCATCAAATAATAACTTTCATCTTATTCTTGAAAGTTTAAAAAAATTTTTGATCAGTTGTAGAAAAAAATTTTTCGTATACTTTTAGAAGTAATTTAAGTTTTAATACGAAAAACGACGAAAAATAATGGTTAAATATGCTTTCGACACACACACATTGCGTTCTGCGAATAATAATATGTTCTGTGTAACAAAAATTGTCTGCAATCAAAAAGTTGTAATACAATGATCTATGTGATTCTCCGTCTACATTTACTGTATACAAAAAGACTTAAAATAAAGTTATAAAAAAAAAAAAAAAAAAACCCTACGGAGTCTTATACGTTAGAGAAGGCTTCAATTTGTAGTAATTAATCAAGTTACCTAATGAGATTTGATAACAAACATTTTACATACTACGAAATAAGGATACTTCATGTGTTGAAAAAAAATATCTCAATAGAAATATGATACTATATAAGTGTGTGCAGTCAATTTTTGGAAAAGTCACTTAAAACATAGAGACTTCTTTGTTTTTTGTTCGATTCTAAAATTTCGGAGCTTATGTTGCTTCTTGAACGATTTTCCACAACTTGACCGGTTTAAATTTTTCAAAATTTAAGTGTGCAAAAAGCTAGCTCTAATTGTTATTTGTTTCTAATCGTTTGGGAATAAACAATTAGACCATTTTTTTATACATATTATTTTGGAAATTCTAATCGGTAAAGTTTACGGTGGTACATAGTTCAAAGAGTAAAATAATGTTTGAAAAATTAGAACCGAATCAAAAATAAGAAAGTCTCTAGGTTTTAAATGACATTGTGGAAAATTGACAGCTCGTACACCTGCGTTGTATTGCAATTTCAATTAAAAAAAATATTTTTTTCTGACATATCAAGTACCCTTACTTCGTATGATCTAATCTGTTTGTTGTTAAATCTTACCAGGCAACTTAATTAATTATTACAAATTATGGCCTTTTCCAACACATGAGACTCCTTAGTTCATAAGTTTTTTTTTTGCGTGCTTGATATAGGTTACACGTGTCGAAAATAATAACTATAAGATTTTATACTTCGATTCGTGCATGTTGCAGCAATTTTGTCGGCGGGTATATATTGAGTTGTTGAATTGGCATCAATTCGATTTTCATATCGTAGATAAGACAACTTATTTTGGTACCAACTAAGTACTTTAAAATTACAACCGAATACATAAAAGATGACGTCATAATTTGAAGTACCTTAGTATTGCTTGGTTTAGTACGTTATTTGTTGAAGGTGCACAGGAAAAATATTTTTCATTTGAGTCTTGCTTCTTTAAATCAGCCAATGGTTATAAATCATGACGTAAGAAAGATAAAGTCACGTTGCAGTAGTACATGATTAGCGAAATGCGGTTGATTCCTATGATTCAAGAAACAATCTCTGATTTAGCAACCTGCAAGATGGCACGGATATTATTTGGCGTTGGATAACACCCTTGTAAATTTAAAGCTAATGGGTAATGAAAATGGATAAAATACATAATGCTAGTATGGACCTAGGCAAAAATAGTAATGACATAGGTTATTCTGAAATCAAGAAATTATTTTATCGAAGTTAACTTTTATTATAATTTATTTATGGTCAGGTTTTTGTTTCGTACAGAATTAACTTTTTAAGGTGGCGCATAATATCTGCAAAACAGACTAAACTTTATTTTAAAGATATTTAATATTAGGAAAAATAACATGAGACTATTTTTCAGGCAGTCATTTTTGAGTCAATACATCTTGGTTGAGTAATGCTGAAGGAATTAGAGACAGTAAAATAACAGCAAAAATTTTTAAGGTTAGACATATATAATAAGAAGACTTACATTCTTTACAAATGTTTGACCTATTATATAAAGTCAAACACAGAAGACTGATGACTTAGACTATCGGAAATATCCCCACGATATTTTGATATGCACTATGTTAAGGTTAGAAATAATAATTTTGGTAACTATTTGCAAGAAAAATACCTGTGTAGAAGTTGTACAGAAGTAAAAACCAATGTTAGAAAACTTCTATATACATTAGTATTTAAACAAACGTGAATCACTATGCTTTAGCCAAAGATAATAATCTAAACGTCAACTAACAATGTGTCAGCCTCAAATGCATGATAGTAGCATGCGTCATTACCACATCACTAGTAATCATATTTTAGTAGTTTGTTCCGTTTCAGTGGAATCATTAGAAACTATGATTAGGATTTTAGAAAAGACTTGGACTCTTCTTCTAAGTTTTGTTCATAACAATCATCTTCATCAAAAAAACTACCTTTAAGTGAATGGGAAATCACTCTATAATTCGAGTAATAATTAATAAGAAATACATCAACCATGTAAGCAATAAAATATGAATAACAAAAAAAAGTAAGAATATATTATTTTTAGGTTAATTATGAATCTGTTGGTAGTGTAAAACCTTACACGTTCAGTTAACAAAAAATTACCAATAATTAGTAATAATGATTGTTGATAATTCAACAGCAGTTCCAGTAATCAATTCTTATTGTCATTTTAAAAATCTAAGAAAAATCTGTCTCCACGTGAAATAAATTATACAGATTTATAATGTAATTTGCGTGTGAATTTCTTACCTGAACACCACCGACGCCGACTATGAATAAAAGTTGAACCATAAAAAGAGCCGCCAGTAGATTCATTAAGGTAGTTCCCGCTAAGCTTCTCAGGTCCGAGAAGAGGCTGGAACATAAATAAATATAAAAAATTAAAGCTATCTGTATGGTTGTATCAATACTTAAGCACCGATTTTTTTTCAGTTTTGTATGATGCAAAACATTTTATTACTAACAAAATTTGTAAGGAAATCGTTTGACGAGTGTAATAATTGACAAGGTAGAAAAAGCTGAAGTAGATCAGAAGGTAACGATATATACTTTTGTAGAGTACCGCTGTCTGCACCCCAATAGCATATGAGGAAACCTGAATCGCGGTGGCAACTACTATTTATGTCTATCTAAAAAAAACTGATGTAGATAATAATGATGTGCGCTTGACACATTGTTTTTTTATTTAAGGTACTTTGGGTATACAATGTTGTCAATATTTTTTAGCGTGAAAGAATATTCTTGATGATGAGCTGTACAACATATAGTATATCTTCCACAAAATGTAGTATTTTATAAAAATGGTGAAAATAAAATAAAAATGTATGCGTATTACTAGTTTGTTTTGATAAAAATCAGTGTTGTTTTTTTGCACTTACTACACTTTTATTAAAATACTAACATGACAGGCCCGACCCGCGCGCTCTATTATATTTTTTGATAACAAACATTTTGATTTTTTTTCTTAGATTTGCATATTATACCGTTGACTGTTCTAATTTACTTCTCTTGAAATGTAAAACCTAAGAAAAGAGCCCATAATTCTTTGTAACAGAAATTTTATATTATTTCTTGACAAAAATTTTTTTTGAAACGTGAAAGTCATAATACACGAAACTTACTCACTTGCAGATATATTTCAAAATATATATTTGTATACTTTTGCCGGTCATGTATGCAGATAAAAAACTTACACGTTATAGGTAACCTACACCTTGGCATTATTACTTTTCATCTAATTTCGCGTTTTCACCAAGAATACTTACATTGAACTTAAAATTTTTATCGCGAACTTTAACACAATTTCGAAGTAACTTGAAAAAAAAATTACAGTTACATTTCAGAAACAGTTTTCTTTTTTCATCCTCGGATTCCGTTTGAATCATATAACTCATGTGCTCGCATGAAAGGCTTTATTTGATATTGTTCTCCTTTTTAAGATAGGATAGGTCTTCAAATAAATGCATTGAACGATTAATTACAATCTATTTTAAAGTTCATATCAATTTTTAAAGCTGATTTTATATTAATATGATATTTGCTTTACTCTATATATAATCTTGATATTTCAAATTTATTCCGACGCTACAGGGTTTTTTTTGTGTCCGTGGAACTTCAACATACCAGGCATACGAATAGCAGCTCACTTCTTGTAAGAAACTGTTGCATTTGATGTACACTTGATTTTTGTGTGTTGCGTATAAATTATATTTAGTATTTATGTATCTGTAGCTTCCCGGTAAAAGGGGGTAAGTCCACTTTCGGTGATTTTGAGTAAATCGCATTATAATGTTTGATCACATCTGTAAGATCAGGGCAATCGAATTGGAATCCCATACTTGGCTGACAAGTAAAGTGAAGTAGAAGGAACAAAAGCCGGAAAATGTTTCAGTTATCCCCTTATTCCGGGAACATGGACTTAACCCCTTTTTCCGGGAACTTTATTAATTTTCGATCCACACCTCTTGGACAAAGCGTTTCTTCTTCCAGAGGTCTTTTATAATAAGGAAATACATTTGAAGAAGCGTTTCGGATCTCAGGACTTAATTTTTTTTTATTTGTCAAAATTATCTGTTTCGTTGAATTTACGAACAAATATTTCTCATTTTTTTACTGTTTTGCTCATAACTTTGCTTAGAAAGGTCGTAGAGAGGCGCTAAAAAAAAAGAAAATCAAGTGCTTGAAAAGAGCTAAAAAAATTTTTTTTCAACATTCAAAAATATGGTTTCTATCAAAAGTTATTATCATTTCAAACTCGGAAAAGAAGTTAAAATGACTAAAATTTGTTAATCTTTTAGCGTCTTTTGACTGTAACTTTTTACCCTTACTATCTTTTTTGACGCCCAAAAAAAGAGTTTGTAGCTCTTTTTGCGACCTTTATTTTCTTTTGTAAAGCGACTCTCCACGAGCTTTGTGAACAAAGTTACAGGCAAAATAAATAAATTTTGACGAACTATTTTCTAATCTTTGTTACTATTTCGCCTATAACTTTGATTTTAAAGGTCGCAGAGAGTTGCTTAAAAAAAGAAAATGAAGGTCGCAAAAAGAGTTACAATTCATCTTTTTATTTGTCCAAAAAGCTGGTCAAAATCAAGAGTTATGACCAAAAGAACCTCGAAAATCAACAAATCCAATGAAATTTCTAAGCAAAGTTATAAGCGAAATAGTGAAAAAAATTGAAAAGTCCGAGTTTCACGATCGAAATTGATATGAATAATCACTGGGGTGCGATCGAATGCAAGTGAAAATGAAGTAGTTCGTGTTTATACGTCTATTTTTCAACTCTGATTCATTTGTGTACCTCGCTAGCATCGTTAAATTGAGGAAAATACGAAACCCAGTGGACTTAACCCTTTTTACCGGGAAAAACTTTGTTCCCATTTGGACTTATCCCATTTTGCAATCTTTGATATCTCACGAAATAGGTCGAATTAGCTTATGGGAATTTTTTTACATGTAGGTAAAGGACTGCCTTAGGATGCGAAATTCACTGCTCACTCGATTTTTTCAAAAAATGGACTTGCCCCCTTTTACCGAAAAGCCACAGATATTTAGAAGTGAATCTATAATTCTACATTTATTTTCTCCTAAGTTGACTCTAAATCGATGTAACGTATTCTTCGGATTCCGTATTTATTGTACCAAACTTTTTATCGAAATGAGAACATTAGTTTCTGTACAAATTAAATCGCATTTGTGATTTCACACAGGCACTCGTGTGGAATTAATAAAAATAAAAATAATTATAATTTTTTTTCGCCCAGTCTGTAGGCTCACATCAAGTTATAGTATGGTGATTCTCATAATTACATCCGTGAGTCAAATTTAGTATCAAAACAAAGAACAATAATTAACACTTTCGGGAGTGCTACTTTGTAATAGGAGAAAAGTGTAATTATCTTAATTCGGATGAGTCTCGACACGATGATGTCATTAACTTCCGTATAAATACGCAGGTAAGTTTGAGTATTGCTGCATAATCACTTTGTAGGCAAACTAATAATCGATTTATCTACTTGGTAGTGCTCAACTACTTCATTTTGAATAGGCACTTATATATGTGTAGTTATCTTGGGAAGGTGACAGTTCTCAAACAAACCACCAGTGCTCAAGTCCGTGGTGTCGAAGATTTTCTGCAGTCTGTTTTTTGAGTGGATCGTATACTTGTGCAATTTTCAACCCTATAAGTATGTTCTGAAGCCACCTCTTTTGTTCTATAACCGTTTTTAGAACTTGAGTGCAAAACGCCCTACAATATGGTCAGTGTATTATTTTTTGGATTTATAAATGCATAGTAATAAATTGAAAATATGTGTCTGATTCAAAATACCATCTTACAAAGACAGTGTAATTTTTTATTTCTAAATGGTTTTTGTAACTTAAACACAATACACCACCTCTCATAAAAAATCTGTGCAAAGAAAGTTTGTGTTAAAAAATTCTTCAAGTGATACAAGAAGCGTTGTTCAACATTCTACCGAATTACATTACAGTTCTCCGACTAGCAAAAAAGTCCTAAAAATTATAATTAATGAACTACTTTTCGCAAAAAATTACAAATGTTGGAAAAGCATTATTTTTTTATTGTGACACCTTTTTTCCCCATTGCTCGTGATTCGCTAATAATCTAAAGAATCTTAATTTCAAAAATATTTTTGAGGTTCATCTCTAGATAATTCACTGTTTGTTATGAATTATTAGTAGATCAGCTTATCACAAATAGAAGGCCGTTTAAACATTTACCTTAGAATCACTTAGAACTGTATCGCAAACGATTTTCTGAGGAATTATACTTACGTTTTTGTAAATTCAGCTTAATTTTTTAATTTTGCGAAAGAGATTCCCACCATACACCGTAAGAACGTCGTCGTATCTCAAAATTTGTTTCCATATACATCGTACTTATCTCAGTTTTTTTTAGCCTGGACGAAGTTTAGTAAAATTAACAGATAGTTGCAGTAAAAAATATTCATTCTTACAATAATCAACGATGTATTGATTAGTGGTAGAAATTTCAGTAACATTGAAAAGGCTGAGTTGTGCGTTTTTGTCCCAGATTTGCCATGAAAAAAAACATGGCGAAACATGAAGTTTTATTTTTGTTTGTCTGATGCGTCGGATTTTTATTACTCACCTATAACGATTCATTTCTATAAAAGTAGAAATTTTTAGTTTCTCGGCTGAAGCGTCAACGTACTGTTATGTTTATGTCATTTTGATGCACGATGTATGTGCAAAATCGAACGATACAATGCCCACAAACTGCTTCTTATAGAGTTTTGAAAAAAAGTTCCTGCGATATTTTCACATTATAAAATGACACTTTTCCGTATTTTTTTTGGCAATAATTTTCCGTACTCATTCCAACCACTTAAAGCTAAAGTTTTTGCTCTCCACAGAACCACGATATTATATTGCATGAACAATTTTTTTTGTGGTCCGAAAGTTACCTCTTTACGAATATTCCCATCAACTCTTGCAATGCACACGCACAAACTTGTTCCAAACTACATCCAAAACTCTCGACTCGCGTTTCAGTTCTGCTCAAAGGCCCCGGTGAACATTTACTCAAAGTCCTTCTGCGAGGCCGTCAAGAGGAACGACCACGTCTCCATCGAGGCGGTCTTCCGACAGACCGACGTGCCAATCCAGCAGCTCCCCAGAATCAAGGACCACTACAGGCGGAGCCTCCTGCACATATCCAGCGCGAACGGCAACAACAAGCTGACCCAGCTGCTCCTAAAGAGCGGCTGCCCCTTGAATGCCAGGGACCTCATGGGGAACACCCCACTGTTACTGGCTACCTACTTCGGCCACCCCAAGGTGGTGAAAACGCTGATCGCCGCCGGTGCCAGGCTCACCATCGCCAATATCGACGGCAACACGCCGATCTATTACTCCGTGCTGCACTACGGCCTCGGGCTCTCGCGCCTCCTAGTCCCGGACGTCAAGAGCCTCTCCGTCGTCGACCTCCAGATCCTGAACGAGCAGCTGGTCAAGGCCAAGAGGAGAATCTGCGACGCCAAGCTGAGCGTCAACCGGCAGCTGAGCCACGGGGGCCGGTTCCGTAGTATCTCGCGCCTCGAGTCCCGGGCGAGCGCGGACGTATTCGGATCGAGCAGCGACATGCTGCACAAGGCCATACTGCTGCAGGACTACTTCCAGGTAGGTGCCGACTGTATACTGTATATGTTTTGCGAACGAGTTTCAATGTGGTCGGCGGGATGGGACGTTGGGTGTTACGTATTTTAGTGGATTTGTATTTTATTTATTATTTTTTTTATTGTGTATTTCCTACCCGTACACCAGTTACAACTGATTTTTACGGGCACCCTCTACCACCTCTGTGTGGAGGGTGTTGATCCTAAAC
>JAPYYV010014857.1:0-29026 GCA_030522625.1 Copidosoma aretas
GACAAGACTTGAACCAAACCAAGTCCCACCCTGCCCCTACACTGCTTGACTTCGGTGATCGACGAAACTGCAACTCTACCGCTGCGCCACCGTGTCGGTCAATACTGTAATATATTTAAAAATTCCCTTTCATATTATTTAAATATGTATATTCAATATGTATTGTTAAAATAACATTGTTAAGAAAAGTATAATAATTACTATACATTTCAGAACAGACATTATCGGTTAGCCAGTTAATGGGGATTTGAAATTCATCAATTTCTCCTTTACCGATTTTAACAACATTGATAAAAAGTCCTTATTTATAAAACGTAAATTCTTGATCAATTTCAATATAGTAAATTTTTGCCAAAGATATGAACATTTTATTGTTTTTTGTATGATTGCAGATCTACAAATATTTTTTATTTCGGGAAAAATTTGTGGAAAATCACCACCTAAAAGTGTAAATTTTTCACCAAATAATTTATTGCAGTCACATTAATCTTTTAAAGTATTATTTACTACTTCTAAAGCTTTTTTTTGTATCATACGAGCTTTATCCCCAATTGTCACATCAGCTTCACACACACACATATATATTCTTATATTGTATAGTGATTTGGGAGTGGCTTTTCACACGTTCCCTCCTCTACTCCCCATGGCTGCCCCCCAGACCCCCCCCCCCCCCCCCCCCGCCCCCACCCCCGCGCCCCGCCCCTCCCGCACCCCCCCAAGACGTGGGCGACACTCTGAATATGGAGAAATTCTCTTTGTATCTTTGTTTTTTTGGTTTGTCGGAATTTCTTGGTACCCTCCCCTTCCCCCTCACTATCCAAAGATAAACGAAATTATCGCACACTGCCGAGAACAACCGATTGCAGCCGAAGCCGCTTCTCCAGTTGTTTAGTACCAGAGATTACCCGGTGATGATCGAAGTCACCTAAAATGAGCCAATTAGGCCTATCAGTCCTCCTTCTACGCCCCCCCTCTCTCATCCCCCTACCACCCGAATATAGACAAAATCACGCAAAAGAAAATAATAACCCAATAACCCCGACAACCCTCTAACATTATCGATTGCAGCCGAATCGCTTTTCTCGTTGCTTATTACCAGAGTTAACCCGATGATGATCGAAGATACCCGAAACAAATCAATTGAGTTATTAACTTTCTATATTATACAGTGATTCGGGAGGGGCTTTAATTTGTTTACATTAATTGAAATAAATGATTAATACGATTTTAATCTATAGTTTCCACACGACCATGAGGAATATAGACAGGTGCGCTGAAATTTTTTGTTATTATTACTTTTATCATTTTAAAATATTATTTAAACAATTCACAGAAATATACGACATAATATACATTTGTGTAATGAATCAAATTTTGTATCATGATAAAATAGTAACTATCGTTGAAGTCATCGCCAATCAATCTTTTTGTAAAACCATAAAACTATGCCCTGTTTCGAAAATTACTAAGATATTGACATACACACTGTTCCACAGTGGGGCACATTTGTATAGTAATAGAAAATGTAGAAAGTGAATTGAGAGCTAGAATGTGACAAAAAAAGAATACGAGAAGTAGAGTTGATCATTTGGGATGAAGCATCCATGATTCCTAAAAAGGCATTAGAAATGATTGATAGAACATAAAGAGATCTTTGTGATACAAAAATTTATTTTGGAGATACACTAATTATTTTGGGAGGTCATTTCCGCCAAATACTTCCTGTCGTTAAAAATAGTAGTAGAAGTATGATTATAGCATAAATACTTAAGTACTTATTGCTTTGGTCATTTTTGAAAACTTAAAAATTATTTATAAATATGCGTTTAACAGATAATGATTCCTCAAAATGTTTACTAAATATTGGTAAAGAAAAAATTAAAACATTTATTACACCTGAACATAAAAACAGTCTTTATTAAAAATATTTCAATCAGTAGATAGTTTTTCAATAAAAAGTGTAATCATCACTTCTCATAATGAGTACACGTGTTTTTTGGATGGTAAAATTTTGCATACAATAAAAGGAAAAATAAAGGCATGTTACAGTATAGATAATGGCATCTATGAGGGAGTCGATAAATCCGACGATAACATTTGTATAGATTTTCCAATGGAAATTTTAAATAATATTCGAAAAGGTCTACCACCTAATGAACTTGATTTATTAATTAGATTAATAGTTATGTTAATAAGAAATTTAAGTATATCTGATGGTTCATGTAAAGGGGCAAGACTTAAGATAACAAAATTGTTGAAATACAGTATTGCAGCGGAAGTAATAACAGGTAAAAAAATTGGACAAAGATTTTTTATACCAAAAATTACTTTAAATACTGTAAATACACCTTCATTAACATTTATTTTATATGAAAAGCAATTTCCCTTAGTTGAAGCTTTTGCAATGACATTAATGAATGGTAAGGTCAAGATTTCGATATGGTAGGTCTACCTTTTAATAAACATCTGTTTTCACATGGTTATTTATATGTTGCTTTGTCAAGATGCAATACTAAAGATTGTATTTTTGTGCAAAATGAAGTTGAAAATGATAATTAAGACAAAAATATTATTTAGGAAGAAATTTTTTAATAATAAATAAATTTGATTTGTTATTATGTGACTGCGAGGGACATAATTTGAAATTACAATGGTGAATATATGATTTTTTTTTAATGTGACAAAATTTTTCAAGAATTTATCACATGAAATTATATTTGAAAATGTAATTTTTGTGATTTTTGAACACAACCTGTTATTATATGATTTCTATTATTACTATATTACTTTACAGTGGCATTAGGAATTCGAAAATTTATTGCCGAGTGTACTATTTTCCGCCATTATTCCCTGTCTTTGGCTACATCTAACCACGACCTATTATTTTACTTATCTATTTCTCTAAAGGTTTCTAAAACTTTATCTTTCCATCTTTGTTTTGGTCCGCCGAGTGGTCTAGTTCCCTCTGGTTTACCTATCATGATTCTATACGTGGTGCTTTGCATTCCTATCCTAATAACGTGTCCAGCCCATCGCAGTCTACGTGCTTTTATTACCCGGCTTATGCTTTGGTCCCCATATAATTCCTCGACCTCCACATTATGCAAAATCCTCCATTTCCTGTTGACTCCCCGAAATATTTTTCTGAGTACTTTTCTCTCGAATACTTTAAATTATTTTTCTTCGCTTTTTGTGATTGCCGAAGATTTGTTTCCGTACAACAGGACCGACATAATAATCGTTTTATAGATACGTTTTTTTAGATTTTTTGAAATAAGTCGCGATTTTTATAGTTTACCAGCCCCACAATAACAAGCGTTCGCTGATCGTTAGCTCTGTTTAATCTAGTCCCAGAAATCATTAGTATCATTAATATTAACCCCAAGATATTTGAACTTTGAAACTCTCTCGATCGATTTTCCCCCTTCTCTTAACGTAATTACATTTGGATCATTCACTCTACTATTAATGATGTATTTAGTTTTTTCTCAGCTTATTTCGAATCCTACCTCTCCTGCTCTTTCGATAAATTTTTCCGTGTTCCGTATTATAATTTCCCCGCTGTGGCCCAGCATACTTGAATCGTCCGCGTATCTTAGTATTTGAGCAGTCCCGTTTATATTTTTCCCACTTTCATCTTCCTGAACATGTCGAATCACGTATTCTAAAACCAAATTGAACAATAACAGAGATAACGCGTCCCCTTGTTTTAAACCCACGTGTACTTCAAATGGTTCGGAAAGTTTGTTCTTAACGCGAACCCTCCTTTTGCTGTCTTGCATGCACAAGCGTATCAGAGCTACTAATTTCTTCGGAATCCTAAGAGAGACCAGGATATAGTACATTTTGGATTGAATAAATGAGTCGTACGCTTTTTTGAAGTCTTTAAACAGTTGCCCGAATTCCTTGTTGAACTCCCATTGTTTTTCTATCATTTGTCTGATTGTGAATATTTGGTCAATAGCTGATCTGTTACGTCCGAACCCACATTGATGGTATCCTATGATATCTTCCGTGAAGGGGGTTAACCTGTCCAAGAGGACATTAGATAAGACTTTATAGCAGGTCGAAAGTAATGAAACACCCCTGTATTTATTACAAACGGACTTGTCCCTTTTCTTAAAAATTGGAATCACGACTGATTTGGTCCATTCCCTGGGCATCCATTCATCTCCCCAAATTTGTTCAATTAAACCGTTTATCTCCATGCTTAACCGTTTCTCCTCGCCCTTGATCAGCTCACCGGATATGCTGTCTATCTTCGCCGCTTTATTGCTTTCAAGTTTACGGATCGCCTGCTCTACTTCTCCAAGTGTCGGTTCATTTACCTCTATTTCCGCGGGAAGAATATCTCGAGGCTCCCTATTCTTATTATTTGCGTGTACATTAAGTAATTCATTAAAGTAGTTTTTTCATCTTGTTAAAGCTTCTCCGTCATCCACGATCATATTACTATTTTCGTCTTTAATAAAAATATTTCAATTCTGATACTCCTTTCGGGTTGCATTAATTCCTTGGTACATTTCACGCCCATTGTTTTTTTTTGTAATTTTCCGCTGTAGTAATAATTCTATTTTTCTCCCATTCACGTTTTTTGTCCCTTACCACCCTGCTTGCTGCTGTTGTACAATTTTTATGGTTTTCTAGAGCTAGTTTATTCTTACTGTTCAGGGATACTATTCTGGCCTTTCCGCGGACCTCTATTAATTTTCTGCACTCGTTGACAAACCACGGCTTGTCTGTTTTTGGAGGTTTGTGTCCTATTATCTTGTTTCCCGCTTCTTTGATCGCATTTTTTATATTTTTCACTTTTCATCGACGTCTAGTTCCTGGTCTTATGTGCCCGCCACTCGATCATCAATTCAGTTATTAATTTTTCGTCAGTACTCTGTAAGTGTGTTGAAGTCTTTTAGTTTTTCTAGAACGAATTTTGTTCAGATTTAGTTAAGTGATGCTTTCCAGCTATCGTTAGACGCAGCCTATCCTTAGCTATTACCAGAAAATGGTCCACATCGCAGTCAGCCCTCCTATATGACCTAACATCAAGAATTTTGGAGCTATGTTTCTGATCAGTTAATACATGATTGATTTGATTCTTAGTCACGCTGTCTGGGGACGTCCACGTTGCTTTGTGGATATTGAAATGTTTAAATTAAGTGCCCTTAACAACAACATTTATTAATACCGTGAACTCGATAACTCTTGTACCATTATCAATACTCAGCTCGTGGAGGCTCTCTTTCCCGATGGCTGTTCTAAAAAGACCTTTTGGCCAATTTTAGCGTTGAGATGCCCCAGTATGATTTTGATATCAAATAGTGAGCCTGAGTCGTATATTCTTTCTGATTCCACGAAGCAATTTTCTTTAATACTATTGTCCTTTTCGTCGGCCCGTGGACGTTGATAAGCGTATGATTGTACCATTTATTGTTCAGACGTAAGTATAAAATTCTCTCATTTACTACTTAAAATTATTTTATGTTCGTTGATAGTTCCCTTTTGACAAAAAAACCCGTTCCCAAATTACCCCTTACGCTTTCGCCATGTAGAAAAATATATTTACCTACTTCTATTTGCCCTTCCTCCGGTAGCCGAAACTCTTGAATAGCCACGATGTCAATGCCGTGTTTATCAAGGATTTCACTAACTACTTTGATCGCGCCTGTTCTAACAAGTGTCCTAACATTCCACGTCGCAAATTTGTAATCATTTCCCCGTTTTCTGTTATTAAGTTAGTTGTGCCTTTTTGTTCCGGTTTTGGTTTTGAGTTCGGTTTTTGTTTTGATTTAGAGGTTGGTTGTCCATAAGTATCGAGTTTATCGCACACAAGAGACCCTGCTCCGATCCCAGGTGGGTCGACTGAACTAAAGTGTTGCCCGCGCACCGCTCTAGTCCCTAAGTGCGCGGGTTCTCGCGGCCTACACCATGAATAATCATTTGATGTTCCGCTGCCACTGGATCGATTTGACTCCTATGTCTCTGGTACCCCTAGCAAGGCGATGGGTTTTTCGTCGGCTACGATAGTGTTAGGTCCCAAGCCCAAGTCATGCCACATATCCTTTTTAGGCAGTGTCTTTGAACCCAGGTTTCCTAGCACCAGCTTGATACATGAAATGGACTCGTTTTTCTGTAGCAAGGTAAAAAAGTAGAAAGGTAAAAAGGTAGAAAGGTCAAGAGGTAAAAAGGTGAAAATGATAAGAAATGCGTGTTTGTACACTTTTCTTGATGTTCTGTGTCTGCTGTCCTAACACAGGATGTGGTCATCACTCCCATGCCTACCCTCATTTGCTGTCCGCGACAGTGTATTCAATTTATTCACAGTAGTCTTCTCTTTACGGGGCTTGCCCCAACCCGCAACCCAGGGGAGACGCGCTGTGTAGTGGTTACGAGGCCCCACTCAAAGCCTACTATTTTTAGCTTACGAAAATGTCGTTACCAGCTCTACAGCGAGGATGTAATAATAGGCACATGTATCGAATGCTTATAAAACTTTTGACAACATGATTTCTTTTATACGTACTAAAAAACAATTGCGAAGTCAAAGATTTTTTTACAATCCCCACACCGAAAATTCGCGTGTACTCCTGCATATCAGGGAGCAAAGCAAGCTATTGTCTACCTATTTTTTGGATGCGCAGAGCGTAGGGCGCACGTTTTCTGATACGTTTAACGATGGAATATAAATAGGTATAGTGGTGTACTTACTATACATGCACACAGTTAAAAATGAATACCTATGATAAATACTCAATTTTGTTAACCAGTTATCATTATATTTATGTATATTTTTGCATATAATTAACTATATCTTTGTTAGGAATGAATTAGTTCAAACATCATGTATCACACGACTTTGTTTTCTTCTTAAAAAACATTACAATAATAAATTCTAAGTAGTTGTAATCTTACACTAAGATGATATTTATTACGATTGAAAAAAAAAGTTTATGAAACTAATAAATATTAAATTAAGTTAATATTATTCAGTCATCTTTTAATGTTTAAAAAAGATTTGTATAAATGAATTACAAATCAAAATAACTATACTAACTTATTCGATTTTCAAGTACAAAACTTCATAATAAAATTATTACTACCATCAAAAATTAACTATGATTGGAACAGTTATATGCGTAATTATTGATCGTTAACTGATAAATTTCACAATGATGGAATTCAGTGAATGATTTTAGACTCAGCTTATCAATCGCAATATAATTATGATTTTCATCGCTGGATGCTAGTTGGTGATTATTCGACACCTTTCTTTTTTTCGACTGAGGTTCAGAACTGCTGTTGTGCGATAACCCAACATTCTCAGTAATCTTTTAATTTGGCCTGTCATCCAGTTCTTCATTATTAATCAAACCAAACAAATTTTCAATTACTTCGATACTTGACTCAACTGATGCACTCTGATGTTATCGAACATCAGTATTGTTATTTACTGGTTTCAGAATTTTGACACTTGTAAGGTTACTGGAGCCTTTTCAAGTTTTCGAACACGTACCAGATAACGACGAACCACTTTTTCCTGTAATGCCATCAACAATTTTTCTTTTGTTTTCTAAAGAATTTTCAATATAACCTTGAGCAACCGAATCTGACTTCCCACCACCAAATGATTTGACTGCAACAAGATTAGCACCTGAATTTGATAGCAAAGTTGCTGCAGTTCTTCGAAAAGCATGTCCAGTATAATTTTCTGGGTCTTTCAGATTGAGATAGAATGCTATAATTTTGGGCACTTCTCCAAATTTTTTTTTGCCAATATTTTGATTCAAGCACTTTCCATTGTGATATGTAATAAAAAATCTGGATGTTGACAAATGGAGTGGTCTTAAAGAAGCATATTTATGAACTTTTTGATGAAATTCTGGTCCAATCACAAAATATCTTGGATAGTGGGTATTCGAAACTTTAACTGTCACATTAAAATATTTACCGGTATCCTCAACATCGAAAAAATCCAATTTACAAAACTCCTGACATCTAAGAGCACCGTAAAATCCAAAAATGAGTATTACCTGAAATAATTAATATTGATATGCTTGAATCAAACAGCTGCATGTATATACTTAATATAAATTTGTTATACAGACGAATCTTAAATACCTTCATAGCAAGATAAATCGCATCATCGCTGCCTTCTAATAAATGAATTACTTGCTCCAAAGTAAAAACCTTAGACTTTTTTGGTCGATAACCTTAAGAAAAAATTAAAAAAAAAGATTTTTAATCATCTAAGTTGATGTTCTCTCTTAATCTTGAAGTAGTCTTGAGCATTGACCATCTGCTCCACAGGGTTAATGGTTTAAATTTTTGGACTGTTCATCGGTATAAATAAGCAATACTTTCTCAGTGTATCAATTTACATCGGATTGACGGCACCAATCTATGAAAGCTTTATACGCCAATTCATATTTCGGATATGACTTTGAAGGAAGCAAATTGTTGATGATCTGCTGCCCTTCCACTTCAAAATCTCTGATTAATGCTCCCTCCTTGTCACAGTCATACTCAGAATCAGAGTCAGACAACTCGTCTGATGACATTTTTAGCACTAAAAAAAATACAATTTTTTAAGGAACTTGCCATTCATTTTAAATGTATTAAAAAATTGCAGTGTATCATAGACAATTTTTCACGAGTCTAATAATGTATTTTTGAGGTTCGTAATACCTTTTAATAATTATTTATATTACATGTATTTATTTTTTGTTTTCAAAGTTGGGTACAGGGGAGCTCTGTCTCTGTAGTTTGTATCAGTGATGCTAGAAACCAAGACTTTTGTCGCATGCGCAGTGCGACTTCACTCTCTTTCTCTCTCTGATCGGCTGGAATGGAAGAGCTCCCCTACCAATACTTCAACCTAAGCTCAACCCACTTCTCACAACTCAAATACGACAACTGATCTAGTCCTACTGTGATTGACGATAGCCGTGTGGGCTAATCGTTTTGCTCCTGCTTGACGTCGGCTCTTCGAGTCCTGGTTGTTCCTTTTTTTTTTATAATGATTCTTATTTATACTGTTATAAATTTTTGTTATTTTTATTATTTCTATTATTAATGTTATTATTTACATCAGAAGTTTTATGAATAGTTTTGTCATCATTATGTTTTTTATCATTTCTATTGTTATTATTATTATTATCATTGCAACTACAACTCCTACTATAATTACTATTATTATTATTATTATTATTATACTACTTACAATATTTCTGCAGCTGGTGTCAAATATCACTTAGAAATGGCCTGTACTATTATTTTTTTCAACCAAAGAAAATTGCCGAAAATTGTACATAAGTTTAATATTTGCATTAAAATAAAGCGTCTGTGTAACCATGTATATGAATTATAGGATACTGTTTCCACACCACCTTGCGGTAACTTTATGATTTAGATGGTGATATATTTTGGAGAAAAGTTGTCGATACGCGTTTTGAAAACGGAGAATTAAATATTAAGAATTTAAAAATCTTGATCGAAGCAGTTTTAACTTTACCTCACTCGAATGCCGAGCCCGAGAGAATTTTTTTCTATAGTTACCGATGTTAAGAATAAAAAACGTAATAAAATGGAAATCGATTTATCATACGCAATTTGTGATGATCATCTAAATTTATTTAATTCTTCAACAAATGAGGCTTGGAGTAAGTAATTATCTTTGTCTTGTTTGAATTTCCATCTCTTTCGTAGAATATTGTGTATAATAATTTGCTTGGTATTTTTGCAAGCATCAGTATAAGGTACATGTTTACAATCGACTATTCTGCATTTTAATTTAATTAATATCTTGAACATGATGCTTTACTGAAGTATTACTTAAAAAATTGATTTCCGCATCATTACAAGTGGATTAGGCCTACGGGGACCACGCAAAGAAAAAATTAATGCAGTTATTATTGTTCAATAAAATATAATTTATTGAAAGTATATCAAGAGTTGTTGAATCGCGTTTTTTTTAAATGCAAGTTTTTTAGTAGAATTTTAAATGTTTTCTTTAAAAAACCACTCCGAGATACTTACCTCAAGGTCTTGTGGGAACAGTATCCTATAATTTATGTACACATTTTCACAGACGCTTTATTTTTCTTGTCAGAAAAAAAGAAGTGTACAGGCCATTTCGAAGTAATATTCGATACCAGCTGCAGAACTATTGTAAGCAGTGCAAGAATAATAATAGTAATTATAGTAGTAGTAGTTATAATAATAATAACAATAATAATAGAAATAATAAAAAACGTAATGATGACAAAAATGTTCATAAAATTTCTGATGTAAATAATAACAGTAATGATAAAAAGTATAATAATAACAATAATTATTAACAGTATAAATAAGAATCATGATAAAAAAAAAAAAACACCACGACTCGAAGAGCCGACGTCAAGCAGGAGCAAAACGATTAGCCCACGCGGCTATCGTCAGTCACAGTAAGACTAGATCAGTTGTCGTATTTGAGTTGTGAAAAGTGGGTGGAGCTTAGGTTAAAGTATAGGTAGGGGAGCTCTCCCACTTCAGCCGGTCAGAGAGAGAAAGAGAGTCAAGTCGCACTGCGCATGCGACAAAAGTATTGGCTTCTAGAATCACTGGTTTGTATGGCTAATATCTTTAGAAACAAAGTAATACAAAACTGTTTTATGTAAGAAAGTTTTCTCTGAACCGCCAGGACCATCTATAGACAAAATTTTATCATCTCATTTATATATAATTTCAAAAATATATTTTTGATTATCATTTAACTGAACCTCTAATGATTTGAACATTTTTTTACAAAAAGAAATTTCCTTACAGTTATCAGTTTTTTGAAAAAAAAAAAAAAAAATTCTTTAGGTGTAGATAAATTGAAGAATTTACAAGACTTGTCTTCTAGAATGAGAATTCGATTCATGTGTAAAAAAGCTAGATTTTCTTTATCCAAAATCAATCTTCTGTGAAATGGGTTTTATATGTATTCCAAATATTGTCACCAGAAATATTTTTCGAAAGTAAAAACCACTTGAAAAACTGTCTTAATCTATTAAACATAATAATAGTTGCTTCTTTTAAAACATGATCGACTTGAGTATTATATTCCATCAATCCCATAGCTTTAGCAGTATTTTTAAATGAGCTATGATACATCGCACTATATGTTCTTAAATATTAAAATGATGTTACTGCTTTTACCTTATTTAATATTAGTTTTGAACAGAACCGTTCATTATCTTTCGGAGAAACAATATTTAATTTTCCAAAAGCGGTGTTTTTCATTTTATATTTCCTTTTTTCCCAAATTTTCAATCATGAAGTAAAGTACCCAGTAGTGGAACAGATACGGAAACCTGAATCAAAATGTACACTTTTTTAAATTTATACAATCGAAATAGCAAAAAAAAAATTTTTCTGTTCTTCAGCCCTGTAATTTCTGAAACGGGTGGAAACAGAACA
The DNA here is from genome assembly GCA_030522625.1 of Copidosoma aretas. Classification (NCBI taxonomy): domain Eukaryota; kingdom Metazoa; phylum Arthropoda; class Insecta; order Hymenoptera; family Encyrtidae; genus Copidosoma; species Copidosoma aretas. The sequence continues at coordinate 11,437 of JAPYYV010014857.1, forward strand.
GTTTAACTAAACTTTTCAAATAATTAGAAAATAATTATTTAGTAAAAGGTTCAAAGAATCCAGTAGTCAAACACCATTTGCTAAGGTTGCACGGGTAGTGGAACGACATAGGACCCAGAAATGAAATAATATCAAGTAATCACTGTTTATGCAAATTTTAACTCGATATTCATCATTTATTATCAAATTACAATGATAAAAATGAATCAAAATCATTATTTGAAGTAAACAAACATGCATTAGAATAAGTTACAAATAGAGTACAGTATACTAAGCAGTAGTTAAGGTTAGAAAACAAATTTTCTAAGAATATTTTTATGATCGCATTTTGTGATTCAATCTTTGATTGACTATCACTGATAAATGATGATAATTAAGTAGCTTCATGAATATAATTTTGAAAACCACATTATTTACTATTCAGTGAATAGGAACATCAGTTGTCTTATGTGGTTCAACTTCTAGTGCATCATGCAAAAACTGCACCTGTAGAGGAACACATAAAATTATACATAAATAATGTGAACAAGAGACTTAATAACCTGCAAAATATCTTCTAAAAAGTATAACTAAACGACAGAAGTGAAAAAGTCTAGCTTACTATATTTAAGTAACTCAAATGAAGGTGTTGAAAAGTGACGATTTTGTACGTACTGCTCACTTAGGATCTTACCAAGCGATCAATATGTCATGACATCAACAAGTAAATCAAAGAACTATTTTTTATTTGACAGCCATTACATCAAATCATAATAAAAAATACATGGACTGATAGGACGATACGTGAAATATGATAGCGTTTTTTTGTTCGCTAGCTAACAATCCTCTAATAATGAGTAATCATCATTAACGGACGTCGTTCCACTTTTGGTACCATATTTTCAATCGTTCCACTACTGGGTAATTTGCCTTATTTACGTACTTCAATGATTTTGCAAAATCATCAATTAAATTTAATTCAAACCAAGCCGTAAGAGACGTTTCCTAATTTTCTAAAGCAGTTTCATTTAATTTTCTTCAAAAATTATGTGTCTGTTTTCAGGATGCACTGCCAAATTGACTACTTTATGACTTCGACCACATATTGGAAATTTTTCCAATCCCCAAGCTGATTCCATCGTGCTTAAGGAGGCTCTCAAGCATATACATAGCACTAAACATCAAATAATTATGTAGCTGTCATTTAAAATTCAATACTAAAGGGGATTGTTATATAAAAAAAGGGATACTTTATAAGTGGGGAAAAAAATTATTTCACATAATTTCCTATTTCGCATGTGCGTATAATTTCAGTTTTTAGAAACATTATGGTAAAAAATGACTTTCTCATTGGTTTTTCATCCGAATTCAAATTTTTAAAGTTTGTTTTACTCCTCAACAAAAAAATTTTAATGTGCAAGAAGTTGGATGGTTTATAGCGAGGCTTATAGGTAACTGAAGCTTTCACATGTTTTCGTATAAACAATACCGTCTAACTTCTTGCATAACAAATGTTTTCTGAAAATTTTCATAGTAACCCCATGTGAAATCGTTTGAGGAATAAAACAAACTTTGAAAATTTAAAATCGGATCAAAAACCGATGAGAAAGTCATTTTTTACGAGAATGTTTCTAAAAATTGACATTATACACGCATGCGATATAGAAAATTTTATAATATAATTTTTTTCTCACTTATAAAGTACCCCCTTTTCGATATAACAATCCCCTTTATTTTTGAGTTTTAAACGGCAGCTCTATAATTAGTGCTATATGTATATGCTGGAGAGCCTCCTTAAATATCTAGAATCAATATAAGTTTTTTTTCGTCTTTAATTTCATAATCATTATTGTCATATTTTTTAATTTTACTAAAAGCTTTATCATTGTCCTTATAAATGTACTCATAAATACATTTTATACTTTGAATTAAGGCACAATATTCGACATTTATATGACATTTGTATTTCATTAAAAATTTATTGAAAGGCACAACCATAGAATTATCTGCAAACATCTTATCTTGATTCATAGTTTTTTATACATAATTATTAGAAATATTGTTTCTCCTTTTGTATTGTGGATAACCATACAAGGTCCATGTAGCATATATTTAAAGATTAATTTTTAAAGTTCCTTATTATTCGAAAACATTTCGACAAAGTTAATTTTATCAATATTTTCAGGTGTTATTGATTTATTATCAGTAGTAAGCCACATTTTTGAAGTTCTATCGAATAAATATAAGCTAAGACTTTTTCAAAAATGCTTTTTCGAGTTATGTCATCTGAAATTGATTGTAATTTCGTGCAAAACAATGCTACTGTAATGAATTCGGTACGTAATTTTGTGTAGTATTTTTTAGAAATTTTGTCAAAATTAATCATAATTCTTTCCATTTTGGATTGCACGTTACTGTAATGAACTAATCCCGTCTACCTTATTTTCTCATAGTGGCCATTGCATCTTGATAGTGCTACTGCATATATCTGGGACTTTTAATATATGTTGATGGTAATATGAGAAGATTTCCAATTTTCTTTTTATTCTCAAAATTTCCAGAAATATTAACTTAAAAAGACATTAAAAAAATGTACATAAAAAAGTAACATGATTAAAAATACGTTACTTACTAATAAATAATTTAAGATTATCTGAAGTTGTTAATTTATTTAATCCAATTTGAAAGTTATTGGATAATGTTAAAGTGTACATAATTATAACATACATTAAAACCTACGTTGTCAATGTTGAAGTATGTTATTTATTTGGGGGGTTGACACGCAGAGCGTACAGGGAGCGCCACCCCACTAGTATTTATACATATATATATATATATATATATTTATGTCCGCCCCCCTGCGCGCTCCGCGCGCCAATCTCCAGAATTGTGACTGTCTTAATTAAGTACTATGTTTCATGCGATTTTTTTGTATAAAAAACACCATTACACGCACACTAATCGGCTATTGTCATAGTAACTATGTTACATTAAAAAATGTGTTAAATAATAGATATGATAAACCTATGATAGCAGAGTGTTGTTTAAATTGTTTCTAAAAATTAAACATTCGATGATTTCACTTTATGTATTCATCCGAAAAATCTTCCTGAAAATATACCAACTGATACTTATTTTAACAAACTATCGAAATACGTCGATCCTATGGCTTTTCTATACTATTTCCCTCAGGTGATTTTGGTTGGAGCACAAATTATTTACAAAATGTTCATAAAAAGAATCAAATGATTTTATTGTTATAAAATATATGGGCGCGTCCAGCGGGAACGGGCCACCTCGCGCGCGCGGTGCATTTTTCGTCCGAGCACTCTTTGTTCAACTCGCTCGTACTGTCTGGGAAAAAGCTAAAAAAATAATGTACAAATGTAACTTGATAGATTTTGATCTGCTGTCTCTAATGGTGCCCTTATTTTTTGCTCAAAACCCTTTTTTAAGGTGAAAAATGAGTTGGAAGTTCGAGACGCTTCTGTAAAATTCGCCACGGTTTTGAAAAATAAAATTTGCACTTTTCGAAAGAGCAACACTTGAACTACATCTCCAACAATTTTCATTGTGGGATAGTAAGACAAGTAAATAAAGACGTTGGCATTGGGTCAGTCACGCTTGACAGACAACTGTATAGTTATAGTACAAACGGTAGACTAACTGCATGCACCACGCAGCTGATCCCATGCCAACGTCTTTATTTACTTGTCATTACGCATTTCTTACGATCCTACTCTTAAAATTGGTGGAGATGTAGTTCAAGTTTTGCTCTTTTGAAAAGTGTAAATTTCATTTTTCAAAACCATGGCGAATTTTACAGAAGCGTCTCGAACTTCCAACTCATTTTTCACCATAAAAAAAGGGTTTCAGGCAAAAAATAAGGGCATCATTAGAGAGAGCAGATCTATATCTATCAATGTACATTTTTAAATTATTTTTTTAGCTTTTTCCCAGCCAGTACGAGCAATTTAAACACAGAGTACTCGGACAAAAAATGCGCCGCACGCGCGAGGTGGCCCGTTTTCGCTGGACGCGCCCATATACAGATTGTCTCATAGACGAAAAAATGTAGTATTCAGTCCCTTATTAAAATCTGTAGTATTAACACAATTTTTTTTACATGCTTACATATGGTTAAAAGTAATCGGATGAACTTTTTAAAAATAATCAAAGAAATTTACGTATCTAATGTTATCAAGGTTTATTAAATCATATTTTAAATAGTGCATTTTATATCACACAAAATTTTGAAAAAACAGATAGGATAGGATATCTTTTTATTTTACCTTCAAAGTACGTGGGCGGACCATGGTACATGCAACAGCATTATTTAATGATGCAATGGCAATTATTAGAAAATGTGGTAGACCAGACTTATTTATCACTGTTGTATGTAATCCAAAATGGAAGGTAGTTAAAAATGTATTAAAAGACTTTCCGAAAATACTGTACCAAACGATATACCTAATATAACTGTGAGATTATTTCATACAAAGTTACAATACATTTTCGATGATATAAAAAAAAAAAAATTTATGCAATGGATTGTCATACGTTTAATCGATTAAATTTCAAAAAAGAGGTTTACCACACGCTCATATACTGTTAACGTTGCATACTGATAACAAAATTATAATATCTGATGATATTGATAATATTATATCTGCCAAAATTCTCTCGAATAATAAAAACTCTGAAAAATTAGTTATCAAACACATGTTGCATGGCCCGCATATTATCTATAGTCCATAATTAAGTCAAAATAAAAACATTTGTAGAAAGAACTTTCCAAAAAATGTTAGTGATAGTACATCTATAAAAAAAATGGATACACAGAATATAGAAAAATAAATAATATTTCAGATCAAAATATATATAGAATAAAATATAGTAATAAAAAACTTCAGTTGATAATACGATGGTTGTACAGAACAATGAATTTTCATTTATAAAATATAACATTCATATAAATGTTGAATAGTATGCATCAAAACAGAGTATAAAATAATATGCACATATATATCTTCGTATATTATATAGTTGAATGGTTTTAGGGTGAGTACTAGCTCCCCCCCACTTCACCCCGCTCCCCCTCAGCTCCCCCTAGCCCCTCCTACCCAAAATAAAGTCGAAGTCGTTTCTTTTTACCGTAAAACATGACCTCAAATAATGTAAGCAAGCTCCCACCTGCTCCCCCCAGCTCCCCCTCAAACATGTTTTTCCTTTCGTGATAAATTTTGACAACACTATTACTTTCTCATACGTATAAAAATACCTATATGAAAAACCAGCTTCTATGAAAATTGATTATATAGCAATTGATAATAATAGAATAGCGATATTCATAATCGTACACCAAAAATTTATGATTATACCTATGGAAGCCGTGAAAAGAATCCTATATATTGAAACGAAAAGTATTATTTGGATCTTAGGGAGATAAATTTTTTATATATCATTATAGATCTTGAGAAAATTCTAGAATAAGCCATAAGACATGCTTTTCTGCTGACGCATTCAAATACCTACACGGAAAATAGTACTTTTGAAGAATTCAATGCATTACTTATGCTAAGAATTTGCTCTATGGTGCTTAATAGGATAATTTTTTACAAGAATATATCCATCATTGAAAAAATAAATGTCTTATGGAAAATAAAAAACAGAAAAGACACAGGAGAAGACAAAATTATGGAAAACTGTTTCAAGAATCTACAAAAAATCTGGACTTTTGATTTGACAAACAAACTTTATAGCTTATAGACTAACACACATATTATCAGAGCGTGGGCAATAGCATAAATCTATCAAATTCACAAGGCAAGAAAGAAGTAGAAGTACTTCAAAACTACAAAAGAATAGCTTTTTAAATGTAACATACAAGATTTAAGAAATTATAATCGCTGAAAATGTAGAAAAATCGGTAGAGAAGTAAAAAATAATAGAAGAGAGTTAGGCTGCTATCAGAACAAAGGTAAGAACAAGACACCATATTTTTGTACTAAATCGTTTAATTAAAAGCAAAAATTTAGGTGAAACAAGTATAAAAATTACAAAAATGTTCAAAAGAATCTAAACATATACAAAAAAAAACAGTTGATTACGGCCAGGGGCTCATAAATTTATTCAAAACAATAAAAAATACAAGGCAAGGGTGTCCATGAACCTGGTACTTTTAAGTTTATTTGTCTAAAAAATAGGCGATAAGTAAATCCGAAATAGAACAGGAGGTGTAACAGTAGGCAAACTCAGAATTAACTGTCTCAAATTATCTAATGACGTTGTTTAAGGCGCCTAGCATATTAAAGACATAAATCATATGCGGAAAGACTTGTTGCAAAAAAAATTGTTTTCTTAATACTAATACCTTTTTGAAAATGAGATTTATCTAAAGTTTAATTTTATTCTGTTTGTATCTTTAATACATCATTTTATAAATTGAAATTACATTAAATATGAGTATTAAACAAAATTAAAAAAGAATACCTGTAAAAAAATGATAAATTACTTTAATGTAACTAATTTTAAGTCTGTAAAAAGTTTTTTAAAATTCATTTTACAATACATGGAGTAGATAAATTTTGATCATAATAACAAAACATTGGAATTTACGCAGTTAAAATATTCTAAACAGTAGGGAGTTTCTTTAGCTGGAAAAAAATCATAAAATCACTAAAAATTATAAAAGCGTTTTAAAAAGAATGGTGGTAATTGTATAAAATGTATAAATAGTGCTAAAAAAATGTAAAGAGTATAAATGCATTCAATCGATGGAATTATTGTACTCATATAAGTATATAGATAATCTTATATTAATGTAATATAGATATGATGAAATTCATTCAAAAGTCCGATTATTTTTAGTATGTTCGTCATAGTTTTTATAGTTGTTTTATAAGTATTTAAAGCAATGGTAATATTAAAAAAGAGCCGGTGAGTTAACCCGAAAAAAGGTATCATATTTGTGTTTATATAAATGCACTCTGTAATATGTGCTAAGTTTAGGTTGATTATTTGTTATCTAAAATCACAATTTATCACGTCTGTGTATCTGTCCGAAGTGATAGCCAAAGCATCGTCTTGTTCAATGTTCTATTATTTTTCAAATTAAAAATTGTTTAAAAGAAATATTTTCAAAACAGCTTTAAAAAAACAAAATTAGAATATTTATAAATAAAAAAGATTAATATATATTTCAATTTGATCTTTTAAATTGAAGAATGAAGTAAATATAAGCTTCTCTAATAAATAAGAGAAACATTGATTATTAGTATTATTATAAGAAATTTTACATATTTATAGAATTATTGAAACAATTTATCTTATAAATATAAATAATTTTACACAAAAAATAAATACGAATGTACACATGAAATAAATATCTTAAAAAAAAAGGACAGGTTGCGTAATGTAATTACACAGGTAGCAGAAGAACTAAAAATAAAAAAGCTATAAAGCTACAAATCATAGAAAATTGATAAAAAGGATTCCACAATAATTGAGCAAAAAATATGGATCATAGATGAATTCATAGAATACTAAAAAAATAAAAGGTAAAGACAGAATTAAAGACTAACGCAAAATGCATGAATAGAATAATAAGAGATAAACAAATTAAACACATTTAAGAAAACTAAGAAAAGTAGCAGAAAGTAAAATTCAAATGAGTTTTGGAGAGCTATTCAAAAATTAAAGCAGGTAAAAAGAGGGATGGTTATCAAGAAAAAGACATGGAAAATAGTTTTAAAAATTTGTCACGAGACAACGATTGATACATGTTATACGTAAAACGAATAAAGGAGTGTTAGGATGAACTGCAATGCTAAAAAGATTTTACGAGGATATATCCATCATTGAATAAAAGAATGTCTATTTAAAAATAAAAGAAAATAAAAGACACAGAAAAAGACAGATTATGGGACACTGTTTTAAGAATCTGCATATAATTTTGATGATTAAATTCAAAAGCATACTTTATAGCGCATAGACTAGCAGACATACTATCGAAAAGTGGAAAAAATCAAGAATCTATCAAATTTACAAGGCAGGGAAGGAGTAGAAGGACGTTAAAACTATGAAAGAGTGGCCTTTTTTAAATGTAGCATTGATCATAGTAGCGATTATAATCGTTGAAAAAGTAGAAAAATAGGTAAAGGAGTGTAAAATAATGAAAGAGAGTCAGGCTGGCATCAGAGCAAAAAGAAGAACGAGGTGCTATATTTTTGTACTAGATAGTTTAATCGAAAAAAATAGGGTAAGGGGGCAATAAATTCTATGCTGTTTTGTAGACTTTAAAACAGAATTTGATAGCATGAATAGAGAAATATACTGGGTCAAATTACATATGAGAGTGATAAGTATAAAAATGAAAAAAATGTTAAAAAAAATCTAAAAATGTACAAAAAAACAGGTAATTACGGTCGATGACAAAAAAATTAATAAAAAAAAAGGGGGTAGGGCAAGGGTGCCTATGTAGCTTGGTAATTTTAAGTTTATTTATAAAGACTATGGACGATAAGTGGATGTAAAATAATACAGGAGGTGTAACAGTCGGCAAACTTAAAATTTACTGTCGTAAATTATCTGATGACGTCGTTTTAGGTGCCTAGCAATTTAAAGACAAAAACACCATGCAGAAAGACTTAGATAAATAGAGTACAAAAAATATACTGGAAGTGAGCACAAAAAAAAATTTGCATTTTTAGGAATGAAAAAGGATAAAAACAGATCTGTTACAATTTGAATTGGAGGCATTTTAAGTTTTAAACGAGAACATGGACCGATGGAACCGGGCGTGTGGTTCTGAACAAAAAATTATCGTGGCACACGGAAAAAACTACGGGTAGGGTGCAATGGGCAGTCAAAGCAGTTTAAGGCTTAAGCCAAAATGCTAGCGTAGAAAGTATAATTTTAATATTATTTTTCATGGACTAAATGATTAAATTATATTGCACATATGTAGCTAAGACTTGCCTATGAAACATAATAAAAATATGTAGAAAGAATAGAAGGTAGATTCAAAGTATGAAGTTGAGTTTAGATGCAAAGACAAATGGATATATGCGGAAGCTAAAGGTGGGCAAAGTAGGCATGGATTTAGGAATTAAAGAGGAAAGAAAAAGGGGAAAAATAGATTCAGATTTACAAATATCATGTTGGGTTTAAATGCAAACACACCAGGATATATATGAGAAATAGAGGTGGGAAGAGTTAGCCTAGAAATAGGCATAAAAAAAGGGAATAAATTTACTTTTTCGAAATTAGAAAAATGGACCAGATCAGGTGGCTTTATTTATGCCGAATCGAAGAATTAACGGACTTACTAAAAAAAAATCATAGAAAATAGGCAACGAAGTTACTGTTGTGGATGAAGAAGTAGAGGATTGGAAAATGATAGGATTTATAAAAAGAACATCGAAGGAAAATAAGCTTGAAAAAATCAAAGATAATTTTACAAAGGAATGGAAGACTTCTGTCAATCAGTAAATGCAAAAAAACTATATGCTAATTGACAACTCTATCATCTGTAAAATGTAAAAAAAAGAAAAAGCAAAGAGAGAAAAATAAAGCAATGATAGAAAGATACAGGTGAGTTTAGAAGTTTTTAAGTGATAGACTGTAGGATCTGCAATGAAAAAAAAAATTATATAAATCACACATAGCTATGTAACGAGGAAGAAAAACTACAAATGTAATAATAATATCATCAGTCAGAAATATAGGATTTAAAGGCAGGAGAAAGATGATTTATGTAAAAATATAAGATATTTATGTGGGTAAATAAGGCACAACAGTGAAGATTAAAAGTTTCAAAATATGTAATGCGTTATAAATTATAATATTATGTAAATGTAAAAAGAATTTTTAACACGTTGTTGTATGTTTAATCAGTTGCATTAAGTTACTTAATTAAAGATAATATTTGTTCTAATATAAGACGATAAGAACTTTTGATAGTTATGAAACAAACAAAGAAAATGTACAAGTATATAAAAATCTTCATAAAAAATGAAAAAATAATAAAATATTTAATTCACATTTACAAATATTAAGAAAAAATTTGGGAATGATATCTTATAATAAACTTATATCCATAATTGATTCTAAAATGACCAAAAATAACAAAGAAAGGCTCATGAGTATTTCTGTACTTATAATAATTGCGTAAATATTGTACAAATATACATACAAATCAATATTAACCTTAAATACCAATTAGAGTCATTATCAGTAATAAATAATTAACAATTATTTGATTAATCATTAAACTCATTTTATATATTGACTATAGTTGTTCGATTTTTTAGCCAATTTTTATGAGATCGCTTTGGTTATCTGTGTTTGTTCGCATATATGTGTATTAAAAAATTATTTTCATTTATTATTTAGACATAAGAATACAAATATTGAAATAGGGGGGTTGGTGAGTGGAGCGCGCAGGGTGCGAAGCCCCACTAGTATATATGTATAATTATATTTATATTTAATTATTTAATTATATTTACCCCTATTTTCAATGTGCCCCCGATTTTTTCTTGAATATCTCTCACATCTTACCTTACATCTTACCTTGTAATAGGAAGCCGGCACGTAGACACCGTGCGAGTGCGATTTTTGATATGCTACGTAAGAAAGACAAAGACAGAGAGTGATACCCTTTTTACTCTTTTGCTGCCTTTACAGTACAGTATCTTTTTAAATTTGAATGAGTAAAATTTACTTCAAATATGAAATATAGACTTATTATAACTTGAAAGTTGTTTGCTCATTGTAAAAAGTAAACATTTAACAAATGCACAGTAAAATTTAACTGTTTCACTATAGAGAGTATTTAAAAAAATCTTGTCTACGCACGTGTAATTTAACTCTCTAAATCTGAATAAGTTAAAGTTCAAAGGAGCAGTCGTAGCTCAGTTGGCTAAGGCGTAAGTCTTTGTCAGTTGTGGTACGACTGTTCAAGTGAAGCGCGCGTTCGAATCCCGGATCCCGGTCGGGTCAATAACTTGGAAATTCTTTCAGAGTTGTTTCCGGCTGGTATTTGTTCCTAAAGTCTCGTGGCTAGTTCTGCACCACAAGGCGACCCGAAGGTGGGCTCCATGGGCCCTCTGGATGGATGCTGGACTAGTTGGTGAAAGTGCGGGATACAGGGGTGGAAAGAGCTTCTGCACCACAGGGCGACCAGGGGGTGGGCCCTGTGGGCACTCTAGGTTGGTGTGAGACTACTTGGCTCTGTTGAAGAAAATTATATGGTTTTACTATATGAAAAATCCATATGGAAATACCATTTGGTTTTTGTTCCGAATATCCATGTGGTTTTTTACCTAAAACTACACTATTATGGTTTTGTATTGAAAACTATATGGTTTCACCATATGGAAAATCATACAAAAAATCTATACGGATGCTTTTTTTTTCAACCAAAATAAGATTTAACATATTTGCATTGGTCACAATGGGCGTTATCATCCGTATAGAAACACCAAAACTGGGGGCTTCGCGTATTTTTGCTGAAAACAAAAAAATTCACACATATTTCATGATTTATTAAAATTTCCAGCTAAAATACTCAAAGGCCCCAGTTTTGAGGTTGCCATACGATTGATAACACCTAGCATGGCGAAAATAATTGTGTTGAATCTTATTCTGGTTGAAAAAACAAATCAATATGGATTTTTTATATGGTTTTCCATATGGTAAACCATATAGTTTTCACTACAAAACCATACGGTTTCAGGTAGAAAACCATAAGGTGATTTTCAACAGAGGGGTAAAAGTGAAATCCAGGGGTGAAAAGAGAGGGTAATATTAGTTGGGAAAAATATAGGACAAGGGGTTGTGGGTTCTAAATTACGACGGGGACTAGAGTAAAAAGGGGTCATATAGTTGGAATTAGCATCAACACCCTCCACACCCTCTACAACTTGGTGTACGGGTAGGAATAATAATTAAAAAAAAAAAAAGTGAAAACACACTCAAAATAAGTGTACATGCACTTATTGGCAATGCTATAAGTGAACAGCTTAGAATAAGTGAATAGTCACACTATTAGTAAGTAAATTGTATGGAGCACATTTTAAATTAGTAAATAATCACTGTAACAATAAGTGAAATCCCATTGACATACCATTTTTGCAAAATATTTTTTTTTTTTCATACCTAATACAACAATTGTTTGCATTTCAAAATTTTTAGTATAGTTCGGAACATCAGACTTAATGTCAATTTATTTTGAATGAATGTTGAGCACAGGTTCATAGCAAAATAGAATTTGTTCATTTTTACTAATTTAAAAATTTCTCATACGGTATTGAAAAGTGCTGATTATAAATAAACAACGAGAACACAATTATATATCAGGATGCTAATATCAGATAAAAAAAAGGTTGTTTATTTTTTTTCATTTACGTTAAATCAATAGTAAAATTATATATCGACTGACCTTACTTCGTCTTATTGAATTTAAAAACTTTAATTTTTATAGTTATTGAGTTTTAAATGCTTAGGTCAGAGGGTGAATTTGATACAATAGTTTGGGTCTAATACCATAATTATTTAATAAACACTTTTTAAATAATTTATTTACTTCGTATGAGGAAATCGTTTATTGATCTACGCGTAATGATGGACAGTAAAATTGACAAAAATAAGTTGCAACAAATGTTTAACTTCTTATAAAAAATCCATACATCAAGTTTTACGTTAAAATCGAAACCAGCCCATATTACAACCCTCAAAACGATAGTAGTTTCGGATAATAAATCCTAAAAAGTATTTATGTAATGAATTTTATAATTCCTTTTATAATAATAAAAATAATAATGGTAATAATAACTATAATAATAATTCATTGCCTTAAGACCTTTAAATTATGGGGTACAAGTAGTTTAGATTCCAGAGTTTTAACAGCTTGGGCTAGATATAGTTGTATTGTACTAGGTTTTGTTATTTTTGCTACATACAAATGGTGACTCCATTCTCTTAATTATAAGTAATATTTCCTTAGGTATCGATTTACTTTCCTAAAAAAGCTGTTTTTAACTTATATAAATATGAGAAAAATTTCACTTATGATTGAGTGGTATTTTTTTAGCGTAAATATAAGTGTATATTAACTTATTCACTAGTCAAATTCACTTACTCGCATGTGAAAAGTTGGTTCACACGTTTGAACACTGACATTTTAACTTATTCGGATTTAAAGAGTACCACACACTTAGTAAATTTACTTTGATGATAAGACTATTTAAATCAAATTAAACATTACCAAACAACAGTAGGACCTATTTTATTTTCTAACCAAAAAAAAATTTGTTTACACGAGTAAAATTCAATCTCTGGATTGTATAGGATAACATAAAAAAAAATCTTCTATTTAACCCCTATTTCCGAAAAAAATGTCCCCTATTCCTCTATTTTAAAAAAAATAGGGGGTTTCATCCCTGTAGAAGCGATAGCGTAGTTAATTTGCTCATCAACAAAAAATAGTATTTAAAGAAACAAAAATTTCTAAATGTGTAGAAAATTATGCAACACAACTGACAGAATGGTTTTAGTTGAATAAAATAGATAATTTTGGTAAAAATTTTAACTATGTAAACATTCATAAACATAATGTTTTGAGTAAAACAAAGAAACGATGTGATAAGCGACAATTTTGTAGGAAACATAATGCAGTAGGTGGATTAAATGTTTTTTCTTCGAAAGATCAAGAAAGATTTTTCCTGAAATTATTATTAAACAACAAAACGGTAGTACATCATTTAAAGATTCAACAAAATACGACGGGAAATTATACGACACTTTTAAAAAAAAAGCAATATATGTGGGTCTTATTGAACATGACTTACAAATTTTCAATATTTTTGGAGAAACAAGTGTTATTATGGTACCAAATTAATTGAAAATATTATTTGCATGGTTTCGATTTGCCTAAAACATTCAAGGTGATAATGTATGGAAAATATGAAGAAAAATTAACGGTAAATTTGGTAGAAAATGAAAACAATCGAGTTTTTTTTTCATTGAAACAGTATTTTTAAATCGAAAAATAAGTCTTGTAAAAACTTCAATATACCTATAGCAGAAAAATTGGTTTTTTAAGTGAAAAACAATTACGAATAGATTAAACACTGTTAAAAAATGTTTAATGATTTGTTTCCTAAATTAAACAAAAACAAATGTATATTTTGACATGTACATGTTATCAAATTAACAATGTTTTTATTATTGATGGTCCAGGAGGATCTGGAAAAACATTTTACACAAAATTATAATTCAATATTTTATTCATACAAAATTTAAAATTGTATCAATGGCGTGGATGGGTATTGACTTAATCCTTCCTCCAAAAGGTATAATAAGTAATAGATCTTTTAAATCATCACTAGATTTAAATAATAGTAAAAGTTTATTTTTAGAATTTGAATTAGATAGAAACAAAATTAAAGGAGTTGATTTAATTTTACGGGACGAAGCTTTCATGATACTGAAGAAAGCATTAGAAATTGTTACGAAAATTTTAAGAGATTTATGTAATAATGACAAACCTTTTGAAGGTGTATTAATCGTTTTTGGTGTATATTTCCGTCAAATTTTACCAGCTATTAATAATAGTAAATGAAGCATAATAATAAGCAAAACAATAAAATCATCATATTTATGGAGATTATTCAAATTTTTCATATTGAATAGAAATATTCGATCAAAGGATGACAATTTTTCAGAAATGTTGTTAAATATTGGAAACGAAATAATTAAAAAATTTAAAATTTTAGATAATTGGATAACTTTAGACTTTTCATCGATAATATTTGAAAAGATTTAAATCTAAATATGAATAGTTTGATATGAACTGCTCATATTGAATACGCTTTTTTCTGAATAATAAAATTTTAAATAATATGGAAGGAAGGAAAGTAACGTATTACAGTATAGACTAAGCAACATACAAAGAAGTTAATAAATCTGATGATGATATTTGTATTAATTTTTCGACAGAAATGTTAAATAACATTCGGTAAGGTCTTCCCCCACATAAACTAAATTTGAAAATAAAAGCAATAGTTATATTGTTAAGAAATTTGAATAATAATGATGAAACTTGTGCAGATACACGATGAAAAATAACCAAATTGTATAAATTTAACATTAAAGCTAAAATTATTACAGGTGAAAAAATTGGAAGTAGAGTTTTTATACATCGATTAACTTTATCTTCTTGGAATAATACTTCTTTATATTTCGATTTACTTAGGAATCAATTTCCAATAGTATTAGCATTTGCAATGACTATGGATAAATCTCAAGGTCAGAGTTTTGACGAAATAGGTCTTTACTACAACAAACCATCATTTTCTCATGGACAATTATATGTAGCATTGTTCAGATGCAAATGTAGATAAGATATATACATAAAATTACAATCAAATGATAACAATATTGTTTGGACAGAAATTTTCTTTGATGCTAATTAAATATTTAATCTGTTGTTTAATTTTATTCTTTTGGATTAATTTTTTTTTTAAATATTTTCTATTTAAATGAGACTTTAAAAGTGGACTATGCCTGTATGCTTGGTATATTAGTGTTATTAAAATAGCTTTTAACGTATCATTTGGTATACAATGCCGTAGGTTACTTTAAGCTACAATAATTTTTATGCTACCAAGATAAATTGGGAAACCACTGTAAAAAAAATGCCCCTGAATTATTACCGCAAGGTGGAGTGAAAAAATCTGTAAAATAATTTTTTTTTGAATTTGTACACTTATATATCGGTTTAAATTAATAAATACAAAATATATATTAATTGGTTAGAGGTGGTTTGAAATAAAATTATTCAAATTCTTGATATACATGATGAATTTATATTATTTTACGTATAGCTGAAAAAAACTGAAAAACATCTGTTTTCAAAGGGGGGGCGGTTTTAGAAGGGTTATGTTCTACGTACAAAATGTATGAGTGTTTAAGGGAGGGTTGACGACTCCTAAAAATGATTTCTTACGTTGAATAACAGAAAAAACGATATAATGTTTGAGGGGGGCAGAGTAGATATTAATGGGGCTAGGGGGAGGTTGAAAGGGAAACAAACAAATGACGATCATAAACAACACGTAATAGTGTAGTGAATTTGCCCGTGATTTAAAGGAAGTCTAAGGAGGGGGTGAGGGGGGGTTAGTGTAGCGGATAATATATTGTGTTTATCACTAGATATATATCTACTAGCGCTATCTACCGATCACTCGCTGAGTGCAGTAATCTGAAACATCGCTATCTGCAGATAAAAAAAACCGCTGTGCTGAATAAAATGATTACATATCCTCTTATTGTCTGCTTATTTCCATAACTTTTTTTTGCAATTTTAATGCATATTTGACACCTACAATAATGATATTCTGTGTCGATAATTTGTTATGGAGATAAAAACAATTTTTTCTTACGCTGTAAAATAAATAGTTTTGACTTCAATTATTCGTTTTACTTTCTGTTATTATGTTGAATTGTATTATGTTATTTTGTTGAAGTAGCTACAGATTCATATTTTTTGTTTCTTTCAAAATTATTTTAAATTAGCTGATGAATTATTTATTAATAAAAATTGTTATCGGGCGAGTTATTTTGGTGATTTGGTTTTTGGTGCGTAGGTTTTAATTTATTTGAATTAAATATTGAGCTGAAGTGTATGGGTCTCACATCCAATACCTGTTTTATCAGCCGTATTACTGTTGGTCACGTTTATTATTTTCCGCCGCTGTAGAAAAAAGTTGGTTATTTTAGACGTAGTAGTAGAATATTGAATTAAAATCCTTCTTTCTGTTTGATAAATATAGAGCGTACTTGCCGTGATATTTGATTATTTTTATCCATTGTTAAAAGCATGTGCTATTTAGAAAAATTTGTCTATTTACATTATGATTGAAAGTACAATACACCTTTACAGTAAGTATAATACACTAAAATGTATTGCTAATAATATTTTGTATAAAAAGAACCTGTTATCAGATTGGGAGATCTAAGCCTAACACTGCTCAGAGTATGTTTTCTATCATACAGTGCAATAATGGTTTGCACACGCCTGCTTTTTTTTGCATTATGTGCATGAATCGGTTGCTCTGCCCAATTCCTGTATGAGGGTGTTATCATCCTATGTACGTTATTTCGAAACCAAATATACTTCTCTGCTTGCAATCTTAATCAGTAAATAAATGATCTACTAGTAGTCAGTGTAAGTGGACGAGTCTATTTGGTTATTTGGTTGTACGTGTTAAAGTTATATTACATTTTTATTTCGTATTCAGCTCGAGCATACCGGTCTTCCGTTATCTCTTTCATTAGTCGTATTACCAACGATTACGTTTTATTGTTATGCCACTGTATATTTGCCCGATAAGACATGTGGGCAAAACAGAAAATTCCAAGGGGCTGTGAAGGAGCGGCTTCGGCTGCAATCGGTTGTTCTCGGCTATGTTTGACGATGTTGGAGGGATTCTGTGAAAGGATTCGTCTGTAATCGGAATAATTCGTCTGTTTTCGACAGAGTTCGGCAAAAGAGTGTCTTTAGGGTGACTTCGGACATCTTCGGCTATGGTACAAATGAAGGGGG
>JAPYYV010014865.1:0-10778 GCA_030522625.1 Copidosoma aretas
GAGTGAAGCTACTTAACAATAGTATTAGCTACTGTAATATTAACCATTTAATTGTAATGAATTAGTTTACATGTGCAACAGTCCTATAAACAACTTAAAGTTCAAATTTGCGGACATAACCATTAAATATTAAGCCAATTGCTTTACGTTTTTTTCTTATTGTTTGTAATACAGCATTTATTTGTACGTTCTACGTTAGGTATAATAGATTTGTTATTTTTAATATTCTCATATCGTTTATCAATCGACTTAAGGTCCATTTTTGCCAAAAAATCTAAAAAAATATTGACGTTTTTATAGCACTCAAATGTACCTAACCTTCAATTGGGTTGAAATTGCATTTATAATCTACACTTTCTATTGATATTTCAAATATCGAATGTCACAATACTATGACTTTATTAAAAAAATAATTTTTTATCAGAACTCACCTTTTGAATGTCCCTTACATCAAAGCTATTAAAAGTTTTTATTTATAAAATACAAGTTATTTTATGGAAATACCAATGTTTTTTCAACAAAAAATCATGGGTTTATTCGGTGTTGTAAGCATGTACACTAATTAAACTTTATATATTTTTTCATTTTGTCAGTACATATGTGTTTCTTATTTTCATACTCTCTTCTTTCAGCAATATTTATCAAAGAGAAGAGAGTAGAAGATCACTGAAGTAGAAACTTCTGTATATAACATCTATCAATCTCTCCTTTCTACTTGTTTGTCGAGCGTGGTTCAACATATTTAATCGATGCTAATTAATTTAATTAAACTTACTTGCGTGAATAAAGCTGCGCTCACATAAATGCGTTCGTCAGTTTCAGACGTCCGTCAGAATCGTGCGTAGTAATTTTTCTGCTACCAACTTCATATAAATAAGCCTACAGTGAAAAGTTAATGTTTATGCAATGTATTACTGCAATTTCAATAGTAAAACAATGTACCTTGCACACCTGATAGACACAAAATATATTATTATACAAATAATAACTTAGTCAAAAATATGTTAGTAGCATCAAAATAAGAAATCAACTGTCTACGCTATTGTTTTGAAACTATAAATTTTAAGCAATAATTACTAACAAAAACTCAATACAACGCTACATCTCGGAGGTTACATCCGTTCTAAATAACATTTCATTGTTATTACAAAAATTTTTATAAAAATCAAAGAAAAAAGTTATTGCTCTGTTCGTTATATATTTCTTCAAGGTAGAAAAAGTTCAATTTACAATTATAACCTAATTGAAGGTTAGGTACATTTGAATACTATCAAAATGCCAATATTGTTATACAACCAAAAAATATTACCCTAAATCACATTAAATAAGGTAGAATAACACAATATATTACTTATTATACCTTTCAGGGATTTTTTGGCAAAAATGGACCTTAAGTCGATTGATAAACGATATGAGAATATTAAAAATAACAAAACTATTATACCTAACGTAGAACGTATAAATAAATGCTGTATTACAAACAAGAAGTAAAAAACGTAAAGCAATTGGCTTAATATTCAAAGGTTATGTCCGCAAATTTGAAATTTAAGTTGTTTATAGGACTGTTGCACATGTAAACTAATTCATTACAATTAAATGGTTAATATTACAGTAGCTAATACTATTGTTAAGTAGCTTCACTCAAGGCTAAAATGGTTGGTAAAAACGTTAACTAATAGTAAATATTTTCATAACGGGAGCTGTTGTGGCAGAAAGTGCTTTAAATAAGCTAAATCACCAAAAAACCGCAAATTTTAAATTTTTTTGAGGTTATGTAAGAAAGTTTTTACACACAGTTGGCCAATGTATGTGTTGTAGAGGAAATCTGATTGATAATAATTAAATAGTCGATAATATCTTAGCCAATATTACTGTTAAAATGCTTGGGTACCTGGAACTGCTCGTTTTTTGTTATTTTGAGGTTATGCCAGCCGATGTCATATTAAATAAGTTTGAAAAGGCTTCTTTAGACTAAGACTAATAAATAATATTTATATAGTTAATGCTGCTTCATCCAAAAAATTTTTAAATCGCATAATATCTTTACTTAGTACCAAATATGCGAAAATTTTGAGGTTATTGTAATTTCAAGGCCTGGCACAAAGAGCACCGATCTTGGCTATAGTTTTCCTATATTAAGCAACTCATTACCTGCATTTTTCAAAAAAAATCATCCCTATATCACTTTCTAATCAAGAGCTATGAATTGTTGAAAAAAAAACCTCAAAAAGACACACTGTGCGGCGCAGCGATCAGACCCTATAGGCTCACTGTTCAGTCGTTTGTCGTCCTAGAGAGGGAGAGAGAGAGAGACATAGAAAGCATGATATACTAACTCAGTTATTACTTGGAAATTTTAGTATTTCATACCCCCGAGTAATTAAGTATCTTTTGGGTAGAGAGAACGTGGTGAGCGAGGGGAAAATACCTTACCGAGTGACACTTACAGTGCTTGTGACCGTTGAGTTCTTCGTCACCACGACCTATTTCAGAGAGATCACTCAATTCGTCTTACAAATTTTACGAACACACATGTATTAATTAAAGAACTCAGGTATCTTTGTCCTTTTATATGATCGGCACTACTATTAGTTGGAATTTATACATTATTTTGATAAAGAATCTAACAAATAGACGAAAAGCTGAATTTATATTATTATTTTCTTAAGGAATTCGATAAGTGGTACATAAAAGAAATCTTTCGTGTGAATATTTGAGATAATTTTCTTATTAATTTACTAAATGTTTATCTGTTTGATATACCTTTGTGAGTAGCATAATCTATACTGTTATATGTTACAGTAATACCAGCCATTTTATTTAATATTTTATCATCCAACAATAAAGTGTACTCATTATGAGTTTTTAAAATAACACTGTTAATAAAATTGTTACCATCATTATAAATTATTAAACACACATCATCCGTTAACCAACTCTTAGGTATTTTAAATATTTTAATCCTTCTTTTCCTAATATTCAATAGTAATGAAGAAAAATTATAATTTTTGAAACGCATGTTTGTTGTTGTTATTATTGTAATTATTGCTGTTCTGTAACTGTTTTTAGTAACAGGAAGAATTTGTCTAAAATCACCACCTACAATTATTATCCTTCCGCCAAATAATTACTTATTGTCACATGAATCTTGTAAAATTCTGTCTACTATTTCGAAGGCTTTTACGGGAATCATAGACGCTTCACCCCAAATAATTACATCTACGTCACGTAATAGTATTTTATTAGATTCTTTACTAAAAAAATCAATTTCAACACTACTCAATTCTGAAGGTAATCTAAACGTTCTATGACTTGTCATTCCTTCTGGTAGTAAAATTAAAGCTATACCTGCCCAAACAGTGCATAAACATTTTTTTTTATTCAAATAAAATAGTGAATTAGTGTCTTATGTAAATATGTTATACCAGAACCTCCTGGTCCATCAATAAGGTATATTCTTTTTTTATTTTTCATTATTTTTTCAAATTTTTGTTTCTCATCTTGAATGAATGTTGAAAACATTGAGTTTAATTCTTTTTTATGAAATTCATAGTTTTTTCATTTATTTCAAAATTTTTTTTTTTTAATTGTTACTTTTTGGTTCTGGTAAACCAAAATATTTACAGGACATGTCATCTTACTTCAAAATCTCATTTATGATCTTTAGAGTTTTATACTCTTTGTCTTCATTAATATCTTCCATGTAAATTTTTTTAAATGGATTCCGAAATGTAAAACTTTTTTAATTTTCAGACAGACTAAGCCATGCAAAAAATTTTCTTACTTGGAAAGGCAGTATGACATTGCACGCTTCTTTGGAAATTTTTATCAGTTGAGAATCACGCTCTCGACCAATCCTAAGCTAATTGCTGCTTCTTTATACGAATTATACAATATGTTATCATGTAATTTCATATTTTAAAATAAAGTAGCACCTTTTACTTTGTTTAAAATTAATTAAAAATAAAAACTTTTTTGATCTTTTGGTGATACAACATTCAAACGACTAATACAAATATTTTTTTTTTTATTCTTACGATTTTTCCACACATTTTTCTAAGAATTGTGAATGTAATATTCTGGAATAGTAACGTATTTAATTTTTCTTGAAAATTCATTTATTTTGTTCAATTCGAACCAACTCGTTAAAGAAGTCTTGAAATTATTTAAATATTCGTTGATATTGTCTTCATCAGAAACTATTTATTGTATATTTTCATTGTATAAATAATTATTTAAACAATACATTGATCAGTAATACATAATTATTAAATTATCCACTTAATGTCTATTCGGTTATTAGGTTTTAAGATTTTGTGTTTTGGGGATTTTGTCTGTTGGGGTATTTAGTTATAATTGGGATTTATTTTAATAATGAATAATTTACTCGTAAATAATTATTAAATTATTAGTTAGCTGTCTATTAGGTCATTGGGATTTTAGTATATAGGGTTATGAGGTTTTGGGAGCTCAGCTTATAGGGTGCAAATGGCTTGGAATTATGTTATTTGGCTTTTGGGTATCTGAATTATTTGCCTCCTGGCGGGTGTTTTCCGAAGCGGTACTCATGGCGGTCAGGAATTTAGTTTTCTACTGCAGGAGCGGTATTGCGTAACATTTTTGCGGCTCCTTAATGAATCTGGACGAACTTATTCATATCTAAAAGGCATCTTATGGCATCTTTTAAATGGAAATATCTTTGTCCAGATTTTCGAGTATGAGGAAAAAAAATTACACAATAACACCCAAGTCTAGAGTACTCGGCACGTCGGCAGTAAGGCCGCTCCCAGACAAAAGCGTGTGGATGCGTGTGTCCACGTTTGCGTGCGTCTGGAACACATCGAGCCATTCGATATCGTAATATACCAGTATATTACTACATCAATTTAGTATACTACTATAAAACACCAGTATAGTACTACAGTATCGATAATATAAAATGTTTTGATGTATGCCACATGCATGCAAACGCGTATGCACGCGTCCAAACGCTCTTATCTGGAAGCGGCAAAACGGCCGACAGACAACGCGACGACTGACTACCTAACCCGACCCGACAACTTACTTGCACGCACACATGTTTATGCCATGTACTAAGCTACTGTATAAGTATAGTTACTAGTGAACGTATGTACAAGCAACACTGCTTTTATGCATCGTGCTCCATAGTTTGTAGTATAGAATATTAAGGGAAAGAGGTCAGTATGTGTTTAAATACTGTGCAAATATTTTGTGAATAAAAAATTATTAAAGTAAAATTATACAGAACTACTATTGAGTTATCTAGAAAAATAATTTGATTACTATTTATCATTTTATAAATAATATTATCCTGTCCATTATCCTTTCCCTTATACTCCGGATAACCATTTAATTTTAGGACAGTAATGTTAGAAAACGTCTTTGGAAAATTTTTTGTTCAAAGTTTCTAATTCTTTTAAATAGATGATACATATGTAATCAATATTTTTACATATACAGTTACAAGCTCTTTTTTTATATTTTTGAACATTTTAGAATTTATTATCGAAAAATATTGTGAAATTCTTACTTAATATTTATATTTTTGATTTTTTTTTACTTATTTTTTCATTTCTAATATTGTTTTTATATACTTCTACATTTCCTTTTCTTGTTTCATAACTATTGAAAATGCATATTTCCTTACATCAGTACTAATATTATTTTCAATAGAATATAATACATAATTAATTAAACGCACTTCAACATTTTAGAATTTCTTTCTTTATTGACAAAATATTATAATTTATAACGCATAATATATCATTAAACTTTAGATATTCATTTTGTAGTGCCTTATTTACCTTTATAAATTAGCTATGCATTTACATAAATTATCTCCCTCCTGCAGATCTCTCCATTATCATTTAATCCTATATTCCTGACTGATACTATTATTATTTAATTTGCTGTGTTTTTCCGCCTTTTATATCAATGTGTGCTTTATAATATTTTTTTGTTTAATTGCAAAGACTACATTCTATTACTTAAAAACTTTTAAACTCACTAATATGTTTTTCTTTTTGCTAATATTTTATCTCTCTTTTTTATTTTTTTTTACATATTTAAAGGATAATAGTGTTGACGATTACCATATAGTTTTCTGTATCTCCTGATTCACAAAAGTATTTCTTTTCTTTGAAAAATATCTTTGATCATCTCAAGTTTATTTCCCTTGCTCTTTTTATAAGTCCTATCGTTTTCGCATCCTCTACTTTTTAATATACTACTATCTCTTGTTTGTTTATTTCATATGATTTAATAATTTAGCCTCTGTTAATTATTTTATGAAGCATAAATAAATCCACTTGCTCTTGTCCATTTTTATTATTCGCAACACGTAAATTTCTTTCTTTTTTCTCATACCTTTCTCTATGATAACCCTACCCACCTCCATTTCTCATATATTTACTGATGTTTTCGCATTTAAACTCAACATGTTATTAGTAAATCTGAATTTTTTTTTTCGTTCCTCTTTTCTTTTCCATTTCCAAATGTATGACCACCCTGCCCGCCTTTACTCTTGATATGTATCCTTGTGTCTTTGAATTTAATCCTAACTTCATATTTTAAATCTACCTTCTATTTTTTCTACATATTATTTTCTCTTTCATACACAAGTCTCTGCTACGTATTTGCAATATAATTTTATCATTTATTCCATGAAGAATAATGTTTTATTTGAATTTTCTACTTTATCTCTTTTGCTTCAGCCTAAAACTGCTCTTACTGTCCTTTGCTGCCTACCTGTCGTTTTCTCTCCGTGCAAAGAAATTTTTTTTTTGAGAACTACATTACTAGGTCCATGTCCTAGTTTAAAATTTTTGATGTATCCAATTCAAATTCAAACATATCTGTTTCCATACCTTTTTCATTCCTAAAAATTAACATTTTCTTTTTGTTTTATACACTTCCAGTATATTTTTTGTACTTTATTCATCCTATTCTATTTTTACTCTCTCTTTTTCTTAATATTATTTTATTTTACCTATAATTAATACTTTCTGCTTAATTACCGTGGAATAGTGTTTATCAATTTGCAATAATTTGCTTTTACTAATCGCATCATTTTTTATCACTTTAATACCTGTGTAATTACATTACGTAACCTGTCCTTTTTTTTGTGATATTTATTCCTTATGTATATTCGCCCACTTGCGCGCTCTACTCGCCAACTTCCTTACTTTTTTATACTTATAAAATAAATCATAGTCACACTTATCATATGTATATATATTATTTCTTATATGATCAACAATTTTTCTCTTATTTATTAAGGAAGCTTAAGATAGCTTTATTCTTCCATTAAAAAAATGATAATTAGAATATATTTTTATTTTTTTTTGGCTGATAAATAATTTAATTTCTTTTTTTTCATATAATGCTATTCTGAATATTTCTTTTGAAAAAAACTTTCAATCTTAAAAATAATAGAAAATTGAAAAAAACTATTGCTTCGGCTAGGACTTAGACACATACACAGACGGGATCTTTTGTGATTTCAGATACCGCTCAATCAAATCAAACTTAGCATACATTACCGAGTGCATTAATATAGAAGAAATACAGAACTATTGTTTTTATGAACTTACTTGCTCTTTTTAAAAAAAAAATAACAATTTTTTTTAAGTACTTATAAAGCAACTATAAAAGCTGTAACAAACTTAAAAATAATCAGACGAACAAATAAATTGTGTAACGTCTATATTGGATCAATATATGATTATTTTTATAGTTGTATGAGTATAATAATTCCGTAGATTTAATGCATTTATGCGTATTTCATTTTTTGCGCACTATACGCACATTTTATATAGCTGCCATCTTTCTATTTAAAAAGCTTTTATAATATCTAGTGATTTCATGATTTTCTTTCAGCTAAAACGATTGCTTACTGTATAGAATATTTTGACAGCGTAAATTCTAGATATTTGTTATTATGAACAAAATTTTTTTGCTTCATGTATTGTAAAAATTTTTTATTCAAATTTGAAAAAGTAAATACATACTTCTTATTTTTTCATTTTATAGTAATCTTTTATTTTTATAAAGGTACAATGTTTTTTACTTTTTTTAATACTTATAGTAAATGTAATTCTAATTTATAAAATAATCTGTTAAAGATATGAACTGTAATGTATTATTAATCATAATATAAACATTACGAATAAAACAAATCAAAAGCTCTTTTTGCTCTTTCTACTTAAAGTAAATACCTTTATTTACCTACAAATCATAGTAGCGTTTCTGCTGTGCTGAAAACGTTATGAGTTAAGGCTTCATATATTCTGTTTTCTTTAAGGAATTATTTTGCAGCTCATTTAACAACTTTCGATCATGATTAATATCTTTTTGATATAAAATTGAAAGAAACAATTTTTCACATAAGTATTGCTTTCCGTGCATGCGCCTCTTATAGTACTTCTATAGCCCTTATGTCTTACTCAAATATTACGCAGGATTATTATTCTTTTAGTATAGTTGACTATCTTAGAGAAACCAGATTATTTTAAAACAAACTGATTATCCACCAACCAGTAACAAGATGTGTAACAAAAATTTTTTCTAATTCGAACTCGTAATTCCATGTGTTTTTGCACATGGAATTACATATGGCAGTGCCAAACTAAAACCCATTATGTATTGCTATATGTAATACAATACATAATGCCATATTGTTTTACATAAAAAATTGCGTACAGAAGGACGTTCTATATTTTGAGGTGTGTTTTTTCAATAATTTATTTAAATTGAACTAAAATTTTATACTTTAATTAAATTTCTAAAATCTAAAATGTATAAAAAGTGTGACTGAATAGTTTATATCCACGAAACTAATAGTAGAGTCAAAATTTACGATAAAACAGAAAAACATTTTTTGGGGGAGCTGGGCGGAGCGGGGGGGGGTTGACCTAACTTTTTGGGGGTCCAATATCACGGTAAAAAGAATCGAAATTTACCTGATTTAGGGGGGAGCTAGTAATCTCCCTAAAACTATACAACTATGTAATATAGGAAAATATATAAAGGCATACATTTTCGAATGAATAAACAAATGCATTAATACATGCATACATGAATAAATAGATCAGTATAATCATGCATACATACAAACATTTAGGAATAAATGTTTACCTACATAGATGAACACATACATGAATGTCATAAATACTTACATTTATACATATATGAAGCATAGATACAAGCATATATACTAAAGTATATACTCGCATTCATACGTTTCTCTATACGTATAGACGTGTATATACATACATAAATATATACAGAAATACATGCACGCAAACATTTTTTTTTGTAATATTATTGCTATAGCATTAATACGTACCCACATTTTTACGAACACACATTCATACATAAATACATACGTACACACATATATGCATACATTTATGTAAGGACCGTAAAAAGCACTTTAATCGTGGTGACCGCCGCGCCGTCTACAACAGTAAGTCAGAAATCTAGAAATATTAAAAAAATTTTAAGACTGTTAGATGAGGGATGTATGGTGTTAATCTCAGCGTAGAGGGCATCAGGGCCTCCCGATCCTGATTTATGGATGTATTAGTGTGTCCGTGTGAGTGTTCATACTATATGCCGGTAACATCGGTCATCGAGTTCATCGACAGTATCGACACTGTAATTGACTGTATCGTTAGTGTCGACACAAACATATTTGCAATTCTATTCACGGACACACTAATACAGCCATAAATCGGGACTAGGTAGCCCTGGCTCCCTCTGGGATGAGCTTGACACCATACATTCCTTATTACGGTGATCTATTCATTTAATCTTTTATGGATTACAGATAAAAGACAGATTACTATTAGAAAACATTTCTTAAAAGTCAAATCGTTTACTGAAAGTTGTCACTGTGGTGCGGGATGTTGTCGCGCAGAGTGTGCAAGGGGGCAATGCCCCACTAGTGTATGAGAAAACCTAGAAACTTTTTACTTCTAGTAAAAAAATTTAAATCTCTAAATTCTGGACAAGACTCAAGAAATTTGGTGGAAAGTCTTGATGTAGAGTCGAGAAACAAATAAATCCAAGTTTGTCGTTTTTTTTTATAAAGTGCTCAAACAGTGTTACGCAATTGATAAAAAAAAAAAACAAAAAATTGAGGATCGTACTTTAAACGATTTTTTTTCTTGTTATTTGGCAAATTTTAAAAAGAAAAAGTAAATTGTAAGTTTTTCTGAAATTGCTTCTAAAAAAAGTTAGAACTTTTAAAATTTCATAATTAAGCATAGTGTAAAAAAAAAAAAATTTATTAGAATTTTCATTTATTTAATGTTTTTCTTGCTGTTTGGCTTGTTTAGAAATAAAAAATAACTCGTTTTTTTTTTCTTAAATCGGATCCTTTAAAATTCATGATTTAAAAAAAAAAGTAATATTTTACTTTAGCAAGCAAAACCAACTTTTTAGATGTGTTCTATGTGTTGGATCCATTTAACGACCTATATACGAGGTGTGTTCAAAAAGTAAGGTGACTTTTCAAATTTCGCGGGCAAAGTACTTTCGATTATCGATTTTTTGGTTTTGTTATGTTAGTACACTCTTCCCGAACATCTGTACCAAGTTTTAAGTGTATAGCATTTTTTGTTTGGTTGTAAGAGGCGTAAAGGTTATAAGTATTCTGCGTGCTCGGCGATTTTTTGCTATCAAAAAATATGGATCAAAGGATTTGCATCAAATTTTGTGTAAAAAATAAAATAAAGTGCTCCGAAACACTTGAA
>JAPYYV010014866.1:0-11322 GCA_030522625.1 Copidosoma aretas
TGTCAACAGGCATAGCGTATAGTGTGCTATGCCTCTTTTTCTCTCAAACAGGCGTGCGTGCGTATACGCCCGAGTGGTGGCGCATAGGCGCTTCCGTATTGGGCTGTACCTGTAAAGAGAAAAACTGGTGAGGA
This sequence comes from Copidosoma aretas, assembly GCA_030522625.1. Taxonomy (NCBI): domain Eukaryota; kingdom Metazoa; phylum Arthropoda; class Insecta; order Hymenoptera; family Encyrtidae; genus Copidosoma; species Copidosoma aretas. The sequence continues at coordinate 135 of JAPYYV010014866.1, forward strand.
TGTTACAGCAGCTATGAAGTCCATATTACGAGATAGTCGAGTACCGAAAAATCTGTATACCGACAGAGGTAAAGAATTTCACAATAAGAGTTTTCAAGACCTCATGAAGAGACATGACATCAATCTTTACTCGAGATACAGTAATTTTGAAGCATCGATATGTGAACGATTCAATCGCACTCTCAAAAACAAAATGTGGACAAAGTTCAGTCTTCGCGGTAATTACAAGTAAAATTTAAAGTTAATGATAAAGTGCGTGTGAGTAAAACTAAAAATGCCTTTGAAAAAGGTTACACGCCGAATTGTTCAAGTGAAATATTTACGATTTACGAAGTAATAAAAACTAATTCAATTACTTATTATTTGAAAGATTATAACGAACAGCCAGTCTCTGGTGGCTTTTACGAACAAGAGCTTCTGAAATCTAAATATCCAGACATATATCTGGTGGAAAAAGTATTGAAAAAACATGATAATATGGTATACGTTAAATGGTTGGGGTTCGATAATTATCATAACAGTTGGATCTTTAAGTCAGACATTTAAAAAATAAGAAAGAGAAAGTGGAGGGGGCTGCGCGAAATGCCCCGTCCAGTGGTGGACAACCTATCTTTCCCTTCCACCTCCATAAACTTTTTCTTTCTTTGTTCCGTTTATTGATGTTTACAAACTACAAATTTAAATTTATTATCGCCATGGTACTCTATAAGCAGAGCATGTTTTTGAACTTTTTCTCTTAATTCATTGTACAAATCGTCATTTGTTTCGATTGCTTTTGAGACACGATCGGGAATAAAGACTTGGAACTCGTTATCGATAGTGATGACCACTCTGTATCCAAATCTAGTTTGCACTTGTTTAGGCTGCGTCACAATATACTGTCGCTCCTTTTCCAACTGCGATAACCTCATTGTAAGGAGGTAACTGTTGTTGGCGATACGGTTCAACGCAGCAAAGTCCATTGTACTGAAACAGAAAAAAAATTAGTACACTTATGCAGGAGTAAAATAGTGAATTACCTCAAGACTTTTAAATTCTTGCTTTCTTGCTTGGAGGTGTATGATTTCAAGGAGTAAGTAAGCTCTCTAGCTCGTCAAGCGAAAAAATGAGCTCTGCTGGAGCATGCAGCTCTATTTGTAGCTCCATAGCTTCTTCCCCCTCCATTTCTTCTTCCACCACAGCCTCCTTCTCCACTTCTCCCACCACTTTTCCAACCACAGCTTTCCCCTCCACTTCTCCTCCCTCCATTTTTTCTCCCACCACAGCTTCTCCTCCCCCTACCTTTTCCCTCTCCAGGGCTTCTCCCACCTCATCATCATCATCATCTAGATGAATAAGCATATATAAAATCTGGAGATCTTCATCATCCAAGGTTATGTAGCTCCATGGTAGCATATCTGTGCTGTCCTGTAGTAACTGACGTTTGTCATCTTGTGGATTGAGAGCTATTTTCCGCTGCTACTCTGTACGGACGATGTGAAGCCTGGAGCGAATATTGTTTTACTCACACATAACTGTAGATTTATTAAAGAGACAGTTCCAGTAGTCTTCAAAGCCAATCTTTGTCTTTACAACGAATGTTTTAACGCCTCTGGACTTCTTTATCGATTTGACGTTTTGCACGCGGATGCAATACATCTTAATCCGTAGTCCAATGAATTATGTCATGATGTTCCCACAGCATTCATCCTTCATCAGTCCTACTACTTTTTTATTCATTAGAGGCAGACCAAATCATTATTCGGAGGATAATCTGATGTATTGAATCTCTCGATGTCTTGGTTCATAATTTCGTATACGTTTCGACCAGAAATTTCATATATCAAGTTGTCTGTATCAATGTACAGCAATTTGCACTTTCCAAACCGCTGTCTCATGTACGAATAGTGGAAATCATATTTAAGGGTCTTTACTATGTCTAGCACACTCAAACCAACATAAATTGGTTTTCTCACACTTATTTCGGTCCGTGCGAGCTAAATAGCAACGAGATTTTCTGCAAAGATTGAGTGACTGTGGAAATTTGGTCAGGCAATGAGTATTTTTACACTATAAAAGCCTTCCCACTTGTTTACGAGTTTTACATCTACTCGCTTCCGCTTATTCTTTACGGTCTTACCATACACGGCATCGATCATGAGTTTGAAGAAGAGCTTTTCAAACTCATTTTTACTCTGCTTCCGCTTCTCTGTATTCAGATCCACGTATGGTTTGAGTTAGGGACTTTCTTGAAATCTGAGAACTCTATGGACTTTCTTAAGAACTAGTCCATGCGTAAAGACTTGCTTCAGTGCCTTGTAATGCATGTTGTAACGCTCTTTATTATATAGAGTCTTCATGAGCTTTTTCTGCTTAGAGCGAGGTGGAGACATATGTTGCGGACAGAGAGGTAAATCCTTTTGATCATCATGGATAGCTACTGGGTACTCTAAATCTACTTCAAGTATGTAACCATAACGATCATCACCACTACAATCATCTCCATCATCTGGTATATCAAGGAAGTTTGCTTCAGTTATGTGGTCGACCCAGTGGAAGTCTCCTCTTAGTAGGGGCTGCATCATTGCCCATCCGTACAGATTGTTTGCGTCAAAGTACATGAGGTATTTATCTTCTTCCTCACGGTGATAGTCTTCACCCATGTTCTTGTTGTTGGCCTTGGCATAACAGTTACAGCACTGGCTCACACCTCCTCTGATGCCTTTATCTGTAAACAATTCCAATTTCACCTGGGTGAGCTTGAGCATGGCTTCCTATGTTAAACCAGGTGTAGTGTAGTAGTATGCAGAATTTAAACTGTATGCTGCCATGCATGTTGAGCGAACGTTCTCAAAGACGTCTGCCAGCAGCAAAACATCGGTCTTCAAGTAAAGATCGGAATACTCTCCGAGCGTCTTAATGTCAAAAGTTCTCCATACATTCTGCACATGCTTATTGTCTGCATCGGAAATTTCGCTATCGGTTAATCTGCTGAGAAAATCATCTTTAGACAACAGTTCTGTTTCGCTCAGCTTCTCTAAAGAACTAACATAGTCGTAAGGAAATACACCCTTTCTCAGCAAGAGCCTGGTCTGTTCCTTACTATATACACGCTGAAACTCACTGTTAGTGATGTCACACTTATCCAAATATGATGCTCATTTTCCCAAGGAGGACGGCATGAATCGAAACGAATCAATAAATCGAAAATTTATATCACTGCCTTTTATATGCTTGGTAAATGAAATATACTTCTCCTTGTTTTCGGCAATAAGATTGACCCATCCTTCGAAGTCTTCACTCGTGGCCAACTCTTTAATAATAAAATGTGAGTCATATCCAGTGAGATTGTGAAATACTACAGGAATGAATCTTGAATTCTGGTAATTGATGTTGCAAGTTTCGTGTGCAGCACCTCTGAATTTTCCAGACAAATGTCACTCTCATATTTTCTTCTGATTTTTCCGAACGAGCCACCACAAATGTGATAAGCTTTAGCTTGTCTAAATTTATCCTTTTCTCTGTGAGTTAAGTTCATTGGCTTTGGATTCTCGTATAATTCTTGCAGGATACATGCAATGGACTTTAGCTTTTGAATAAACCACTCTGTTGGTGTTTTAGCATCATCTTTTCTTCGATAACTGGCATAGTGTGATTGGTTGCCGTCGAAGCTGCATTTCATGTAATAGCCTATACTATAGGCTTGATGCATCTGGAATGCACGCACATCATTCTTTACAGGCTTGAGTAAACACTTCAAGTCCGCATATATGACGTAAGGAACTTGTTCAGCTGACATCGTTGTAATTGTAAGTATATTTTTACTCTTATACTTAAGATTAATGAGAATAGGGCCACACTTTATACCTAACGAAGAGATGCACAAGTCGTACTTTGCGTTCCAAGCATACAACTTTTTGATATATTTAATTTATTTTTTGGCTACTATCGGTAATATATATCCATACCTAATCGTGTTAGTTGTGTTTACACACTAGCAGCCGTTACTCGCACTGAGTGAATAATGATAGTAGGGAAGAAATCTTCTGTAACGATTTGACTCTATCAATCAAAATAATTTATTTAAAAAAAGGTGCTGGTGAGCCCCAAACCTCGCCCCCACCTGTGCAGCCCAACCATCATGCATTCACTGCTCCATTGACATTTTTTTTTTTTATTTTTATCAAATTACATTGTATGCTTTTTGGATAAGGAAGAGATTTTTTTAGAAATCGTACGTTTGCTTAAATTTTTTATTCATTTATTTATTTTTATCAAATTACATTTTAAACCTTTTTGCTTGTAGAAGTGGTTTAACATAAACTTTACGTTTACGGCAATTTTCTTCTTCTTCATCCTCATCAACCTCTTCTTCCCCTTTCCACATCAACCTTCTCCTTTTCTTTCTCTGATAATCCTTCCACATCAACCTCTTCTTCCCCTTTTACATTGACCTCTTCTTCTTCTGATGATCCTTCCTCTGCTTCCTGCAGAATAGAATGGGAACTGTCTAAGAGGTATCGGAACAGGTAATCCTCATCCTCATCCTCATCTTCGAAGAGGTGACGTCAAACTACTCTCACTTAACGTAACAACAGCTATAATCGCCGGATCAATCGTTTGACAATATGTTGGATTTAGAGCTTGTGATCTAACGATCTGCTCTTCGCTTCGTATCTGAGATGAATGATGCAGCACTGCGTTTCTGCCAGTCTTTTATTAGCATTCAGAGGTGGTGGGGTGAGAGACCCCCCCCTTCCTCACCATAAGGGGATAGAAAAACAATAGCGTAGCTGGGTGGGGATAAAAAGTGGTAGGGAAAAAGTGGGGGAGCTGTGGGTGTTAAGTAAATAATGGACAAGAAAGAAGTGGGGTTGAAAAAGCGATAGGGGGGTAAATGCAAAATTTTATATGGGTGGGGATAAAAAAAGGACGAGGTATGAATAAAAAGTGGGTAGAGAAAGAGTAGGGGAGTAGTGGGTGTTAAATAAATAGTGGACAAGAAAGTAGTAGGGTTGAAAAAAGCGTTGGGGGGGCGGGAGTAACAGGAAAAATGTTATGAGGGACAAGGAGAGGAAGGGTTGAATATGAGGTCTTGTATGAATAATGATTATCGATGATTTGTAATCACATGACTGATTGAAGTTGAGAAAATCCAACTGAGTAAAAAAAATTTTAAAACAGTATATAAATATTTTGTTTTACATTTTTAATTTTTTTTTATGTAAAATCTATTTAACTTTAAGACAATAATAAATTTAAAGAAGTATTAACAAACATGAATAGAATTTAAAAATCATAGAAAAGTTTTACAAGTTATTCTCTTTAAAATTATCATATGAAGCAGGCCTTTTTTTCGCTGACATCTTTATTTTCTTTCCTGGTTTACTCAAATCCAAACGTCTATAGCCATCTTTGGTTTTAATGTAACTTCTTTGCTGATGGTCATGTGATTGAGGGTTAGCAAAGACTTGTAGAAACTTAGCAGAAACTTCTGGCTTTTGCTCTTCGTGTAGCTGCTTTTCTTGATGCAGTTGGTTACTTTAAAGCTGCTGCTACTTAGCGGAAACTTGTAGTTCTTGATGTAACTGCTGTCGTTGATTTTAAGGCTCTTCGGAGAGCTGCTTTTCACTAAGCTGCTGCTGCTGCGTATATAACTGCCTCAATGAGAGCAGTTGGCTTGTCTGCTTCTCATAATTTAACTAAAAGAAAACAAATAAATTAAATATAAAGCAATTTATAGTAAGATGAAATTTACCTTTTTAAAAACGATCCTTGGATCAGCCGCATAATATGATGTGATCAGGATGGGGGCTTCTTTTCGTTCCAAGGAAATGATGATTGGGGTCTTTGAATGTTGTAATTCGTCAACATCATCATCTTTCTCATTAATACATACTATGTTCTAAAATGAAAAAAATATATGCTTTTAAATGACCAATTTATAACTTTTAGTTAAAGAAAATTATTTATCTAATTAACATACTTTATCTATTTCCACTGTCTGCTGTGCATAGGGTACTTGCAGGTCTGTTTTTTGTTTACATATTTGCTGCTCTATTTGTTGACCGCAAAGAGTTTTCTGTAATTTTTGCTGATCAATTTCTGCACAGTTTTGCAACCATTGATCCTGAAATAGTCACAATTTTTACATACTTACAATATATTTGAAAAATTTTTTATATAAAAATTTTTTAAATAAAAATAATTACTTGATTTACGATAAACAGTTCTCCAGTTTTCTGATTCATTATTAATAACTTATTACTTTATTTCATAGAATGCTCGTTAAGAGAAGTTTGCTTGGATGGATTGATTTGCATCTCAAAGCAGTTATAATTATCATTCGGAGAATCATCCACCGATGGTACATTTAGATGTTCCTGATCATCATCAGATGTTGACAAGAAGAGATTTAGCGCTGATTGCATTATGGGATCAGCTAGCTGTTTAGAAAAATCTCTTTCTACAGACTATTTAGATGTTGATGTCGGTGATGATGGTGATGATGACGACGATGACAACGATGACGATGAAGTAGGCGTTGATGGTGATGAGGATGAAAAAAGCCTCGTGCATGTCATGTTTGCGGAAATTGTCAGCCTTTTGCGTGTCATATTTTCGCAAACTGTCAGCTACTCGTGAGTACACACACCGCGACAATAAAGAGCAGCATAAATTTTTACACACAATACCACAACAACAGCAACGTCGACAAGGATAAAAAATATTAGAGTATAGAGACCGGATAACTATGATGAAACCCAGACCGAGACAACGATGATGATATGTGCATTAGCACTTCTGCAGAGGAACTGAGCCATACTCGTAGACAACTGTGCAGTGAACAGATACTGAGACACGCTCGTACACAATTGCGTAGTAATGGTTCAGGGAGCAAGTGAAAACAATACACTCAGCAGCATGCATGACTCATTACTACCATTATTAACTTATACTGCACGCTTATAAAAGAGAGGATAAGAGTTACAGCACGTTAGTACAGCGAGAAGGTCGCATGTGCCAAGACACACGGACAGACTGATAACGACAATGATGCATTAAAAAACTTCCGGCACAGCAGTTGCCCCCGCATGTATACACAGTATACCGAATGCATGTACGTTTAGCGTCCCGGGCTTTCGTATACCTGCTATACCAAGAAAACACTTGATTGGAACGCTGTTTTAAATGTATACCGTGGGAGTCGGGAAATTTTGCATATAACACGATTAGCACGATTCTTTGAGAACACTGACAATATGCCAGAAAAGTGTATGTATTTAGCTCTTTGGGAAAACAATAGTTGGAGAGATTTAAATTTAGAGTTTCTTATATAACAGATTTCAGCTATTCGCCAACTGATAAAATAAAACTAGCTACTGTTTGCTCACATCATAATGGAGCATACAAGGCTAACTGTGCTCATCATAACGTTAGACTTTACAAAAAGTTTCTCCTAGACTTATCTGAGTCCATGAAATGGGTGTAGATATTAGACTCTTGTAGATATTAAATTTTACTTACGTCACCTGATGCTCAATTGGCAAACCAAAATCACTTTCCATAATTTTTTGGCACGCCTGTATTGGAGAGGTAAAAGTTATTGGTTGTACCTTACAGATAGAAGCGTTTGGTTGGGGCCCTTATCACGGTAGTAAGCGCGAGAGCACATAGTCGGATACAGCGCCATCCAGTATCCACTGACTTTCTATCGGGCTGTAGTTTGGCACCCCTGCGCGCCAAGGGCGCGACGAGCAGAGGGGCACCAATCAGGCACCCCTGTGCGCTACGGGCACAGGTGTGCTCGTTCCTGTGCAAGTCCGAGCGCTGTGCTCGGACCCGCATAGTTTACCTACTGATATTAAATTCCCTTAGAATAATCTAATTGTTGTTGTTTTGTCGTAAATACGGTAAGGTTGAGTTATAAATTATTTGACATGCATAGATGAACATCTTTTTATATTTTTTTATCAATTTTACTAAATAATTATATGTTAATTTTTATAAATGAATGCGCACGACCGAAAGAACATGCAGGGAATTTTATTTAAAAAATAATGAATTTAGCGAGAAAAATTTTATTGTAAATTCTATTTCATGCAACTATTATTGAAAAAATGCAAATTAATAAGATGTTGAATAAAAAAAAAAAACTAAAAAAAATGTTGCTTCAAGTGAGATTCGAACCCAAGTCTGCAAAATGCATAATGATGGGTCCGTGTGCTAGTCACCTGCGCTACCATCACGCAGGATGTAGGCAGATTAAAAGTCACTTATGTTCATAGCAAAGTCTCAAAGCTTAAGTTAAATATAGAGGCTTACGTCGTTATTACTTGACTCATTATCATGTGAGAAACTTTACATTTGCATAAGCATTATTCTTTTAACGAGTTTCATCGCTGACCGAAAGCGTAGAGTCAAAATTGCTTTCGAGCAAACTGGAACGCTTAGCTCCGTGCCTAACTATATATTACAGCCAGGCACATATAAAAGTATACTCGTTCCCTCTCCACCGTACTCGTGCAGTATACTACCCGTACGGCGCATAATACTCGGTCTCCTCTCCTTCTGCTGCGGGAGACTTTTTGAAGATACGTGCTGGAACCTCTGACCAATAACAAATGTGCAACTAGATCGACCGCTGACCACGACGGTTTGGCGTTGAAACCAGTGCAAAACGGTGACCTACTGCTCACCATAGGCACTGACAATCTCCCTTCTAATCTCTGTAGTGGACTTTGACAACAAAAGCTTGTATGAGAGAAATGCTATTACTTATTTAAGTAGTTACACTGCTAAAATAGCTTTGCAGAAGAGTAAATGTTCCGATTGTAAGAGTGTATTCATGAAAATTTTAGAGAAACAGGTCACTGATGCCGAATTTTATACTAAATGTAAAGAGTATACACATACTAACATTAATATCACCCTCAATTTTAGAAATATTCTGTTGAAGCGTTTTTACCCTAGTATATATCACTACATTTGTAATTTTAATAGAGTCCATTTTTTACATTTAAGCTTGCATAATTGAATTGAAACCAAAGGCAGAGTATATTTCCACTTTTTTATAGCATTTTTTTTTTTTTTTTTTTTTTTTTTTTTTTTCTTTTTTTTTTTTTTTTTTTTTTTTATTTATTTTTTTTTTTATTTTAAAATTTATTTTTTTTTTTAAATCGTTCAACAAGAATGTGAATTGCCAAAAACGAAATGAGCGTGTTAGTTAAGTTTTCTTAAAATGTTAAATTTCTTAACAGCGATTCATGTAAGCGATTTCAGTTTTAGTTTTCGAATTATTACATAACCTTTTTTATTTAAAAACGTATAGCTTGTATAAAAAAGTCCTAAATGTTACAAGAATGCCTATACTTTTCAACTCTTTTGAATGCTTTGTGATAGGATTATGAGTTTTCTTAAGGTATAAAATCCATACCAACTGACAAGTTAAATTTTTTTAAATTTAAAATATATTATACACTAAATTTTTTTGTCATTGCGAATTTTTTAAAGTTGGGTTATCGTCCCCAGTTTTAAAGATAATTGAGTTCGAAATATGTCGTTTAACATGGGTTGTCGTAAGGTACATTAATAACAGCTTTAAAGACATACGTGAGAAATCAAACTAATTTTGTACGAAATACTGGACAAATCTTTATAATTTCTACTTAATTTCAATAGATTTGTTCACGAGCCTACTTTGGAGGCCTCGAAGGCCTCTTTTTTTCTATAGTCAATGTATGGAAGGTATTACATAGACTATAGAAAAAGGAGGCCTCCGAGGCTTCTGAGGTGGGCTCGTGAACAAATCTAATGTTTTCAAATTATGGTGTGACGGGAGTAAAGATAAATAATTTTTTTGTAATATACTGAAACGACGCAGCAAATGTAAATAAAAGTAAAAAAATTATGTAGGTACCAATATGTAAAAATTTAACGTGTATATATGCTTGTAAAAATGTAAATTGTATTCAAGTTTCAGCGATTGTAGTAGATGTTAAATAAAGTGAGTTTTTTGTGCCTCTTGCTTGTTTCTCACTAAAATTGTGTGTTTTTAATCTAACATTCGAGTGTTGAACCAACCAGACTTGTTTTTGATACTTTTCATATTCTGATCATCGCTGCTCAATAACCCGCTGCCTTATGTCTTTTGATTAATTGACAATGTGTTATATTTAATTTCATTATTTATTTTGAAGCATCGATTATTGTGGACAAAATTATTTAGCAATTCAATAATGTTTTTTAAGATCTTGAATTGGAAAACGTTAAATATCCCGTTTTAATAAATAAAAATGAAGTAGTAAGGAATTTTAGGTAGGAAAATTAATTTTTATCGATTATGCAGGTTGGCACTTGTAAGCAAAAAAAAATCTTTGACACAAACTCCTGTACGTATTTATGCCTGTACCATGATTATGGTCCAGATATTGATTCAATTTCATAAGCGAATACATATTTACGTAAATAATTTGTGCAGCCAGGATATCTGAAAAAAAATTGTGGACATGTATTTTTACACGTTAATCACGGATATTTAGGGTATTCGTGGATACTTTACTGGGTTGCACTAAAAAATGGTCTTTTGATTTGAAAAAAAGGTAAGACAGTCAATGTTTCCAGAATAGTTTTAGCTCTTTAAATTACTGATGAAGTATGTATATTATTCACATTAAGGTAAGAAAATAATTGAATACAAACGTGACAAAAGATCGTTGGTGATAATTAAAAAAATAAATAAATTGAATGGACTGACGGAATTGCAAAAAAAAATTTTGAGTCAAGTGGGACTTGAACCTTGGACCGCAAAAAAAATCCGATGCGGTTATTCGCACAAACCAACTGGACTAGCAGCGCAACACGTATCCCATACATCAAAGTAGCATATTATCATTGGAAACCCCCAACGCTTAGGCTGTAGTTCATTACAATTTACATAAAAAATAATTGTTAGTTTCCAGCAGATTGATACGTACAATATCGTATACCAACGTGTTAGTTATACAGCATATAATTCGAAAAGTTTTATGCATATGGTAAAAGAAGTACATCCCATTCATCGCCCTGCAAAATATAAGGTCGGTTTCGCTACGCTCAGCTGTACGTAGTATATACGAGGTGTGTTCAAAAAGTAAGGTGACTTTTCAAATTTCGCGGGCAACGTACTTTCGATTATCGATTTTTTGGTTTTGTTATATTGGTACACTCT
>JAPYYV010014868.1:0-12483 GCA_030522625.1 Copidosoma aretas
TTCTTTCCAAGTAAAGCTAAAAGTAAAGTAAAGCACTAGTAATAGAATTTAAACTCGCAACTGAACACTACAGCCTTTGGTTGATATTTAGCTTTATTTGTATCAATTACTTTTTAAATTGTTATATAACTAAAAGTATATTAATTATAACTAGTATTGTATTTTTGGCAAACACATACTTAATTTATAAACCAACTGTCTCATCAGGAATGGGGGCAACATTAATTTAAATATAGTTTGAAACAGCGAGTTTTAGAAAAAAAAACGATTTTTTTACGTAAAATAATAAAATGTAATTTTTTTTAAAAAGATATCGACCGAACATTTCGATTTGTATTGAATTGTAATGTTCAAACATAGCAAATTGAATTGAAAAAACAAATCAGCGGTACCCGAAGTTTTTATTTAAAGTTAGTTCTAGCTCACCGTTACAGCGAAATTATTATTGGAATTTATTTTCATTTTATTAGTCATATTTTGCACGTATTTTATAAGACCGTAGCAAACCTTAAAGATAATAATATTACTATTTTATATGTAACTATTATTATGGAAAATGTGAAAATCGAGATAAGCACCGAAATAAAAATAGTTTTTTTGGATATGGAACGAACATAAAAATTATAAAATTAGAAAAAATGTGTTCAAAAACTCAAACAGTATTGTTACGAATGTAAGTCCTTTTATGGACAAAAGTTTAATATATTTCAATAAATGGTTTAATTTCAGTCCAAGCAATTGGCTTACTCAATTGCAGTGTCTTAGTCTAAATGAAACATTTGAATTTAATCAGCTTGTTCGAGTACAAGATTCATTAGCTTTACTTGATGAATTAAAAATTAATGCAAATGATTTGTATTCAGAAACGATAAAAGTCAATAATATTATTTTAAACGCTAGTCAGCAAGCAATACTCATCAATAAATGTACAAATGAAAAGTGGCCAACTATATTTCAAGGTACAAATAACGATTTAACAAATATGTTGAAAATTATTTTCTTTTTTCTATCTATTCCAGTAACGTCAGCTTTTATCAAAATAATTTTTCTATTATAAACTTAAAGTGGAGAGATGAGAGAAATAAAGCTTCTGTAAAATAAATGAAAAATGAACTTCTTATTTGTATTATTGTGCACTCAGGCTGCTTGGATGCGTATAATTATTTCTTAAACAATAAGACCTTATTAAATACGGCTAAAAATAATGACAAACATACTTGGAAAAATAAGTAACATTAAAAAATATGCTTGTACTATATATTTTCGTAAAATTCCTGAAAGTTCTATATTATTGACGTTTTATAGAAAAAATACTACATTTAAATGTTAAAAACGTGGAAACCCTGGACTATACGTGCGGGGAGACAGTATAATTAACAGAAATAAAAATAACTTGCTTGTATTTTATTTTAACAATTATAAACGTTTGTTTATAATAATTATAAACAAAATACAGTACAAAAATTATTCTTACTAAAAGTACTTGTTAAAGCAATACTTTTGAAACATTTATCAACTGTTTTAGTCAGTTGAAAAAAAGTATCGAAACCTTTGGTTGACTGTAATTTTTCAGCTCTGCGTTTTCATTAAATAGTTGTTTTTTAAGATAATAACGAGTACTAAAGAGTAAAAATTTAACCTTAGGATAAATGAAAAACTTTTCAGGTCAATCTTTTAAACACTTCTACCCTTACTCTTTTAAATAAAAATGTTGATTTTTACGAAAGTACGGATTGAATTGACGCTAAGATAAAAAATAATAATCAATACTAAAAAAATATTGACGTAAAATACAAGTTTCTGAAAACATTTTTCCGCAAAAAATACCGGGAAAGCGTTAGCAGAACCTGAGACTTTAATTTTTTTAAATGGCAACTTTTGGTCATTTTTCGAGTTTAAATCGCATGTAACTCAAAAACAAAGCATTTTTGGAAAAAATGTCAGGAAATAAAAAGTGTTAATATTAACCTAATCAACCTAATAAAATACGTTAAAACATGGAAAAAAATTTCTCTTTATTTTGCAAGTTTTTTGTTCATAGCGAATCACCTTCCAATCAGACAGAAAAATATTAAGATGGTTTTTTGTTCGCCACGGCACAAAAAATCAATTCCCAAAAGTTTTATCCTTTTTACCCCTTTAGGTCGCTTAACTGCATTTTTCGTGCATCTTTTTGGGGGTTGCACCGCTCGCCTATTCGAGGAATCAGAATTTTCATAATTATATCCGTAGATCACGAAGTTTTTTTTGGATTCAGAATATACAGAAGGATTAGAAGTAAAGCTTTAAATTAATAATTATAAATTGAATTTTTATTGATTAAAATGCAAATTCACTAAGATTACTTTATAATATTACTAAAAGGTAATTTTATTGCATAAATTATTTTAGCATTTTAAATTGAAAGTAGTTATAATAAAATATGAATTCGACCTGATTATCAATGTTTGCGGGTTACCGCACGGAGCGCCGAAGGGTCGAAACCCTACTAGTGTATATCTTCCTGTTCATTTAGTTGTATAGGTCACAATTTTCCTAGCCTCCCCGTAGCACCTTCGCAATTTCCGTAGTAATTCGTGCAATTATTAAGTATTTTGAAAATAGTCATTTGGTTTTACACCACCTCCCCCTAGCCGCACAATGTTCACGCAGCAAGATTTCTCGCACTAAACAAGTTTTCAAAACCCCTATGCACCACCCCTCCCTCCTTCCCGGGCCCCACCGCACCATCCCCGCGACCCTTCTGCACCACCCTCCCTAACACTTTTCCGATTCACCTTGTGAAATTTACGAAGTAATTCTTTCAATTATTAGATGTTTTGAAAATTATTATTTGTATTCACACCCTCCTGCAGCCCCTTGCGCCCTCCTGCTGAACGACCCGCACAAATTCGTTATTTTTTTTCTGTGTTTTGACACATTGAAGTATGTTGGGAATATTAAAACATTGTTTTAATGTAATGAATGACTTTGATTCTATAGTTTATCCTCAATATGTGTATTAATGTATAATACTTCATTTGAATATCTCTTTCACAGCAATGTAAGTCAATGAAAAAAAAATTCAGACTAATGATAAAAAAAAACATTCAATTGAATTGCCTTTAGTTTATGTCAAAAATACTGCATAAATACTGACAGAAATCTTAACATACATGCAGTCAATCTTGCAGAAATGAGACTTTTGTAACATCATACGCAGACACATAAATACACACATGCGTAGATACATACATAAGACGATACATACATTTATTCCTTCATTAATGGATTAATACATACAACTATACATACATACATGCATACATAAATATATACATATACGCAGGGATACAAAGAGACATACATATATGGCTGATTCCGCCCAAACTTACCCAGATGAACTTCAAAATTAATTGAAACTTAAGATGGTTCAAAAACAATTTCTTACGGTATTTGTATTGAAAATACCATCCTTAACAATCACTCAGAGCGATTTCACTACAAAGTTATTCGTTTAATAGATATACGATATTTTACAATGGTGAATTTTAATCAATTGTTAAAAAACCAAGTCTACCTTTGGAATGTCTAGGTAAGCTGTGTTTGAGGTTCAAGTGTTCTTATACAGCTTAAATAGAAGCTGGGATTAAGTCTGATCGATGAAAAAAAGTTTATTCAGTTTGGTGCGACCGTTCGAAAGTTACAGCTGTTTATAGAAGAGACACGAAAATCGATGAAAATAAGATTTCATGGATATTCAACGAAAATCCGTTGTTCGTCTTTAAACCACTATAACTTTTGATTGGTCGCACAAAATTCAACAAACATTTTTTTAATCGACAGCATTCCGCTTAAGCTTTCATTTAAATTAAGTTGAAACCACCTAAAATAGTGTACCACTTGGCTACAAGCGTTTAAAGTAGAACCACCGTTTAACGATGTATTTCGTGATTGGAGGCCAATTTTATCAATCGTCGAGACACGTGTATAATATTTTAGCCTAACAGGAGGATATAACGTCCCACCCTAGAAATTTATTTTTAAATTCCCACCCTTTTATTGGACACTCTAAACTAAATGAAGATATAGCGCGAGAGACGTTGGCGGAGGAGCCCCCACGCTCCCCGCCAGCATTCCTTTTTTTTTCTAAAATCTCTCAACTGTGGCGTTATCTAGGGGTGAAACGGGGTACTACAACTGAATATCCTCGAACAAGTTCATTCGAATAATTACGATTGAACTTCACTATTGCTCGTTTAATCAACAACAAACTTTTACCGAAAGGATGGAAAAAACACTATTTCTTACATGGAGGGGGAACAGAACGCCCTCAAAAACGTGACTTTGACGCCTTCTCGGCTTCGCCTCGAGACGTCATATCACGTTCGTGCAGAAGTTCCGTTTCCCTTCCTTGCAAGAAAATCTACTATTTTCACCGAAGCATCGAAATAGTACCTTTAAGATAGTACTTCACCTGGCAAAATATTAACTCCCAAAAAAACCATCAGATGTCTTGTAAAACTAGCAAGCAAAAGAATGAAACAATATAGATGGGTTCAACTGTAAGTCAGTGAATGGTGTAAAGTAACGGTTAGTGATTGATAAATAGTTTTATAAATACACAGACACATATACATATACATTTGCGATCACTTACAGATGTTAGCAAGGAGTCACTTAGTATTTATAAGAGAAACAAACATATTTATGATATTTACAGTCACTTTCTGCTGCTTTGTCATTTTATTTTTATTTGCGGACAAACTTTTGCAATGATAGTCTGCTTACTTGTATCGGTAATATATATAGTGTTCTCGTCGAAGTTGGTGTGGTTCAGAAATTTCGACTGCTTGTATCTCTTCCTCACTAAGGGCTTTGATATGAATTGATATTGAATGTTGTAAAAAAAAAGAAATGCGTCAGTGCAAATACCACAATGTAAACATATTATAGTTTTTTTATTTCCGTAATAGACACTTTATGTAAATTAGAAAAAAAAAATGTTCTTATTTATTCGTTCGTTAACTCCCATTACAGCTGATGCTTAAGAAACGTTCGTGTATTGTTGCGGTCTTCAGTTGGGTACTTGCTCTTATAGGAACGAACAAACGGACAATGAATATGAAGATGCTACCATCATACTGTACATGTCATTTACACCCGAACCATGCAATTGATGGATCTGATAGCTCGTGCCTATCTTGTAACAAACAGAAATATGTTTTAAAAATAACTATTACTTGATTAGCGTTAGGCGTATGTTTTTTCTTTCAGGGATTATTAAGTATTGACTCATAATGTTTAAATAATATACATAAACTTAGTGTAACGTGATATGACGAGACAAATTTCATACGTTATATCTACATATATAAAATACAATGCTATCACTTTTTATACATAAATACACAAATACTCACTGTTGGCTTCTCGCTGCTGCGTACACATACATGTATGAGGAAAAACACGTTAATTGCCCCAGCACCATCGCAGACTGCCCATGCAAACGTAAAAGACGAACAATTTATTTTGTTGTTTCGTCCTCAAAACAATCAAAAAATAATCATCTAAGAATACATTCTCATGTAAATTTTCCTCAGCTTTTCATTGGAAGTGTTAGATATTGCAAATTTTTATGTATAACGTTAGAAAATAAAAAAGTTCAAAACACTTATTGTACCGTTTGATCTGTAAGGATTAGAATTTTCGTTGACGATCTAGATCAAAAGATGAGACATTTTTAGATAAATATAGCTAATAAAAAAAAAGGTTCTTTGTCGTTTTTACGTATTTGAACAACGAATACAACGATACAAACCGCCGCGTAGCATTTTAGTTGTATTTGTGCAGATTATGAATCGACGAGATCTTATGACAGAATTTGGTTGTACTGAAAGAGAAGCTAGGCAAGCCTTGGACTTGGTTGCTGAATACGGGATTTTTTTATCACCCGTTAAAAAAAAGGGTGAGGTTTTATCGGCCAATATTAAGAATTGTATAAAAAAATTTACGAACTATATAATAGAAGTCGTTTAATGCCAGGTTTCAATTATTATATTTCGTTGAAACAGGATAATGGTCTATGGGTGCACAGTTACAAAAGACAATTACTTGGTAACTTGAGCGAATTGTTTGCTTTGTTCACAAAAGAAAATGCTAACATCAAAGTTGGTTTTACGAAGTTTATGCAACTTAGGCTGCCACACTGTGTTCCAACAGGCAGTAGCGGTATGCATAATGTTTGTGTATGCGTGCACCATAAAAACGTGAAACTTATGCTACGTGCAATTGATCAAGAACAGTTGTCAAAACCTGCAGCAAAACCTCTAAAAAATTATACGGATTGTCTTAATGCAATAGTTTGTCGTGATCTCCCTGAAAATTGTTTATTAGAAAACTGTTTAGATTTCCTAAATTTATGTGAACTCGGAAATATGTTGCTTGAGTCTTTAAAGCCAAAAGTATTTTCGAAGTAAGCTACGAGGTATACTGATCAGTGCACAAAAACAATGAATATAGTAAACATTCGTAAATATTTAAATTTACTCGGAGAAAAATAAATAAAATTAAAACTACATGACTTCTTTGCATAGAGGCAATCCGCATTTACAAAAAATTTGAATAATAATTAAGTCGACGATGAATTTATTATAAGTTTTAATTTCGCGGATAACTACGTAGTCGTGGTTATCTTACCGTTAAGATCGCCCTGGCCGAATGCACACAAAAGGCGAATCTTATTTTTCTTACTAAGGGTGTACCAGGGTTGCAGAAGTCCCCGAGGTAGGAAAAAAGTATTACGTAAGTAACAGTGCAGCACAACATTTAAAGAATAAAACGTATTTTCTATCTCCTTAAAAACCATGAAAGAGATCTTGGGATCTCAGATAAGTAGCATTTTCACCCTACAGCTCATGAAAAGGGAGCATGTAATGGAATAGGAACGAATTCGAAACGTGGTGCTAGAAGATCGAGTTTATAGCTCTTGTCAGGCATCCATATTTCAACACCAAAAGACATTTTTTGTTGGGCCGATACACATTGCAAAAAAACAAAAGTATTCTTTGGTAGCAAAATAAGATATAAAAAAAATTCTTAAGAAAACGACTTTCTGGCGTAAAGATGATACTAAGTACATAAAATTATCATGCTTTTATACCTATTAACGACAGAAAGTTAATACTTAAAAATATTTCCTCGAGTAATCACAACGAAATGTTTCCAAAACTGAAAGGACGGAAGACGACAATAAGTACGATTTCAGTTAACAAAAAGAAAAAAAAAAAGTACATAATATGGCCTGTGAAAATTTACTTAACATCGCTTAATTGGCCGATCTTAAAATGTGAGACTGGTTTTATTGTTTACGTTTGTTCCACATCTCTTAAATTATTTTGTTAATAAAACATTATAATTATCTAAATACACATTCTTTATTGATCATTGGCACGCATTCAATAACTATAGTGTAAGTTGTCCGTGAATAGAGCTCAAACGTCTCACGGTGGCGGCACGTACCGCCCGGCGCGGGCGCACAGTGGGCCAGACAGCCCGAAAAATTATCAAAATTCGTGCTTCCCGCGACAATTTATCCAATTTCAACGTTTTTTGGGCTTATTTTGTTCGTAAGATGATTACCTACTAAGATCTAAGTCCCTCAGACGTATACCAAATTTGTATATATATATATGTTTATTATGTATATATAGAGAAAATTAAGATGGTCGAAATACTCTGGATACATATTATGTTGTTAAAGTTAGCCAACATGGACACAATTCGGTATATAAGGATTTTAGGGGCCCCTAATCGCGAAATTGAGGTCGTATTAGCAAATTTCAATATGGCCGACTCAAGATGGCCGCCGAAATCTTTGAGAATCACCCGATTTACTTTAACTTATACATACAAATCCATTTTGGGCCGCTGATTACAAACCGGAAGTCGGATTTGTTGATATCAAGATGGCTCATGCAAGATGTTAGACAAAATTCTCAAAATTCGACCGAAATTGTACCAAGCTTTGTGTGCGGGAGTGCCAAAAGAAAAAAAGGCGGAAATCTTATGCGCTTTCTGTGTTTTCACTTACAATAAATGGTTTTCGGCTTATTTTGTTCGTAAGATAATTACCTATAAGAATCCGAGTCCCTTGGACGGATAGCGATGTGCTATATACATGCATGTACACGATCAATTTTACATAAAATTGAAATTCTTAAGCATAAAACAAAAAAAAAAGAAATGATGGTTCCATACAAAACATGTGAATTTATTGTTTTCATCTTGAATGATGAAAATATGTTCGTGTTATTTATATTTGTGATAAAAAGAATCTCAACATACAAAATATACATCCTAACACATACACATATCCATACACATATACATATAAATAAATATAGAGAATTTTACGTCTCACCAATCTGTCCAAAACTTTATCTAAAAAATCTCGTTTAACATTTTTTTTGATATCTAGTAATAGTTTAGTTTCATACCTTGTATACGTTGTATACACCCATATTTTTGTATACATATACATACCTATACATATACTTATTTTTATAAATATATACATCCATATTTATTCATTTATGTTTGTATGGGAGACGTTACGTCAAAGAAATTACTCAGCTGTTTCTTGAAACTATCTTCTACACTATCACTAAAATGCCATAAATCTGTTGGTATCTCAACATTTTTTCAATATATTTTTGTTATACACCCCCCCCCCCCCATCCCCACACGCACATATACTTATTCATAAATATATATCTTCCTATAGTATATAGTTGTATGGGAACTAAGCACCATTTACCTCCCCCTTACTCTCCCTCCCGCCCACGAAGCTCCCCCTCCCTCCCCCTCAAATAACGTTGGAATTCGTTCATTTTTACGTTGTTTTTAACCCAATAAAATCTCCCCCTCCCCTCCCCCTCACCGCCCCACCGTCTCCCTCTCAGGTAAATATTTTGATTCTTGTCCTTTGTGTGGTTGTATTCGTTTTAGCGTCACTTAAGGCTCTCCTCTTCTTCTTTTACGTTTTTTCGTTCCCCTCAGTCCTATTTTACATTTAATTTTTGTTAAGGCGATATAGACACTAACAACAATGATTATATTTTATAAAAATTATGTGTTTTTATTTTTGTTACATCTTCACAAATGTCTTAGCACATTATCGTTGCGTGAAAAACTTTTCCACATACACTACAAATTTTCTTATTTGAGTTATCTTGATGTAATGTCATATGTCTCGTAAGATGGTAGTGTCTTTTATAAATTTTGTCACATTTTGTACACTTAAATTTTTGCATATGTAAATTGAAATCGTCCTCGGAAGTAAATTTCAAAACACCTTTTTGACATATATATAAATCACTCTAGCTTAAGAAAAAGAAACAAAATTTATTTTAGTTTTTTATTTGTAATTAAAAAAGGATTAAACTTATATCATAAAGTAATTATACGTACTTCAATTCCATATTCAATTTTATCTAAGTATATTCTATAAGAAAAATGTAAAATTAGTCTTTTTATCGTAAAATGTTGTTTATTATTGTTTGAAAATAAAATTACTACTTTCAAGTGATAGAAATTGATTATAATTTCGTTATTTGATGTTCTTGTATTAAGAAATGTTAAACTAGCAAGCAAATTTATTCTACTAATCAAATATTTTTTTCCATACAATATTTTTAACTTGGTCTTTATCTGTAGATTCATTTTGAATAAATATATTTTTAGAATTTTCATATCTAGATAATGCGACGTACAACTGTCCATGAGAAAATAATGGTTTAAGTAAATACAATCCTACGGAATCGAAACTTTGGCCTTGTAATTGATTAATAGTCACGGAAAATGCTAAAGTCAACGGAAATTGTTTTCTGTGTAATATAAAGGGTAGTCATGAAGTGTTTCCTGTATTTGAAGAAATCCTAGGAATAAACACTTTATTTCCTTGTTTATCTCCTGTAATTATTTCTACTTCTATATTATACTTAAATAATTTTGTGATTCTTAAGCGAGTTCCATTACACTAACCTTTGGCTATGCTTAAATTTCGTATTAACATAACAATACAATTAATTTTCAAAATTAATTTATGTGGTGAAAGGCCTACTTCAACTTTATTTAAAAACTCTAGAGGAAAATGAATTTGTATGTTTTCGTCGCTTTTATCGACTTCTTTATGGGTTGCGTAATCAATGCTGTAATAAACAACGCTGTTTTCATTCATATTACTCAAAATCTTATTATTTAAGAAATGAGTATATTAATTATATGAATTAAGAATAACATTATGTTTTGATGGATTATCAATGTTAATAAAATTTTTTTTACATACATCGATTGTTTTTCATTTTTTCGGTATTTTAAAACATTCAATTTTTTTATCTTCTATTCCAAGTAATAAAGATGCAAAGTTTTTATCGGTTGATCGTAAATTTATTTGTAAATATAAAATAGAAAAAATTTTCCATAGATGTGATAATTTCATTTTTTCTTCTATGATACCAATTTTATTAGAATTTTTAATAACTGGAAGAATCTGTCGAAAGTCTCCTCCCAAAATTATTAGTTTGTCGCCGAAAGGTTTGTCAGAGTTACAAAGATCTTGTAAAGTTCTGTTAACTATTTCTAATGCTTTTTTTGGCATCATCGAAGCTTCATCCCAAACAATGACACTTACTTCACGTAATTTTTTTTTCAGTTTGAAATTCTAAAAATAAAGTTTCAATTGTATTCAAATCTAAAGAAAGTCTGAATGTTATGTGGCTTGTGATTCCTTTTGGGAGTAAAATTAAAGCAATTCCAGTCCATGCCATTGATATAACTCTTTGATTCATGAATAGGAACTAATAAATTAATGTTTTGTATAAAAATGTTTTACCAGAACCACCTAGACCATCAATAAAAAATATTTTTTTGTTAGAGTATATTATTTCATGAAATGTAAAATTTTAATCTTCATTTAAAAGTAAAAAAATCATTGAATTTCTGTTTACAAAATTTGATTTCCTTTATTTCATCAAAATTTATATTTTTTTTATTTTGTTGGTTCTCGTAAGCCAAAGTGTTTACAAGACGTATCATTAACTTTAAAAATTTCGTTTAAGTGTGAAAGAGTTTGGTTTTCTTTATCGTTTTTAAAATCTTTGGTAAAAATATTTTTATATTTATTCCAATCACCTTCAAAATGTTCAGATATGATAAACCAAGTAAAAAATTTTCGTAATTGGAATGGCAACATAACACAGCAAGCTTTATCAAATATATGTCCAATTGTGAATCATGCTTTACCAATCCCATTACTACAGCAGTTTCCTTAAAAGTGTTATAAGTAATTTGATCAAAAGTTCTTAAATCTGTGAATGATGTTGTACCTTAACCTTTATTTAATATTAACTTTAAAAAAAATCGCTCTTAATCTTTAGGTGAAACAACATTTAATCGACCAATAGTTTTATTTATTTTTACGCGTTTACGTTTAATCCATTCCTTAGTTTAAGGGTTGTGTATGTGATGTTCTGGAATATTGATGTATTTAGTTAAGTTAGCAAATTCATCTTTTTTATTCAGTTTAAACCACGCTGTCAATGGTGTTTTCCAATTTTGTATTGATTCCAGAACTATTTTTTCATCAAAAACGATTTTTTGTTTGTTTTCAAGATGAACCGGTAAATAAAATACAGAATAACTACGTCCACAAAAAGGGAATTCATGTAGTCGCCATGCAGCTTCCATGGGACTCAAATAACGTTCGTCTATGTATTTTGAAATTTCGTTGTACATTTCCTTGTCAGGTTTCGATTGTTTCTTTAATTTAGATAGAGCTAGATTTTCTCCTTCGTGAATATTGTCAATAATGTATTTAATGCTTTGGATTGACGCACAGGATTCTACATTATTATGACAGTTGTATTTTCTTAATAAAAATTCATTATATGGAACAATAATGGAATTGTCTACTGGAATTTTGACATAACTATTTTTTATCCTGTAGACGTAGTTTAGGTTTGTATTGTTAGAAAGTTTGTACTCGGGATAACCGGTTTTCGTGAATATTATTTCTAAAGAATATTTTTTAGGAAAATTCTTTTTGCAAATTATGCTGGCTTTATCATAACACGGACTTTTTGTACTGTGTTGTCCGTGAAGCATATGCTTTTTAACTAACTTTTGTAATTTTATATCTTTTGATGGAAATTTAGCTAAAATGTATTTATTTTCTTCTTTTGGTGTAATCAATTTATCATTCGGGTGTAATGTAACAAGGATGTGTGCATGTGGTATTCCTCTTTTTTGAAATTCGATTGTATATACGTATGCAATCATATTCCCAAAAAGTCCGTTTTTAATATCATCTAGAATCAATTGTAATTTCGTTTGAAATAATCACACAGTTATATTTGGAATATCATTAACTGTTGTGTTTTTTGGGAAATCATTAAGAATAATTTTTAATTCTTTCCATTTTGGATTGCATGTAACAGTTACAAA
>JAPYYV010014871.1:0-11321 GCA_030522625.1 Copidosoma aretas
ACGGTCCCAGGGGCATGCAATTGTGCGTAAATTTTTTTTGCCTTTTTTAGAAATTTGAACAGACAAATTTTTGACTCAAATATGGTATAAGATGCTTTTGAGATAAAAATTGTTTTGTCCAGATCAATGTAAAAAAAAGGCAAAAAGTTATGAAACATACATATGATAATCGCATCGTTTTTTATACTCCAGGAATGATGATCATATCGAGCAATCATTGTATAATCGCATATGAAATTTCAATAATCCATTGTTTACTCAAACACTTGATCAATTGTACATGTCTGAGTTTAGAGAAAAGAAATTATTGAATCGCGAAAACTTTTCCAACTCAATGACTGATTTTGCTGGGTTCAGGTCGAGGCGTTGGGTTACAAACTTTATTTCCCGTTTTAGATAGTTTAGGTACTAATTACTCTTGATCCGCGTGAAAGTGAAGCTCGTCCGCGTGCGCGGAGGTGCGACACGATACAAGATACACGATATAAGGAACCGCAGCTGTCTCGGCTCGACTCGTGATTCTTGTCCATCCATTAAAATGTATTCATCGCTTTTTTGTTCTCGACCATCAGTAACATGTATGCTCACCGAGTCCCGCTGCAGTGCACGGGTGACGCGCGATCTTGATTTGCCTACCTATGAGCATGCTGGCACCCTGGAATTTCTCCGATTTGAATTTCGAAGTGAAAACGAAAGCGTCCCGTGCGCAGCGTACGACAGCGTATATAAGTACAAGGTATCCTGCGTATTTTTTGTTCTCGTGACGCGTGTGCAAGAGGAACAACAGGATAGAATCTGGTTTCGAAAGCGAAGACGCTGCGTCCCGGGACGTGTGGCTTTATACACGCAGTGGCCTTATCAGATGCTCGCAGCTTTCGAGGGACGTTGATGGATGCGGCACTTTTCTCGAAAATATTTTTCCGTGCGCCAAGGGAGGGACGAAGATGTATATCTAGGCACTTGTCCAAAATCCTGGAAAGATCCTTGTGTTGTCTATAGGATACAATTTTTATCTGAAAGTCTCCGCAAGTATCGTGGACGAGCTTGCATATAATTATACTCGTGGGAAAGAGAGACATTATGCAAAAAGACGAACGGCCACTGAAAAACGCGTGGAGCGATCGTGTCATTTAACATGCGATGTGGTATAATATACGACCATATGTAACATAACTAACTGCGCGTGTTTGCGTCACTTTCAGTGCACGCATAATATAGTATATAATAATATGCGATAATGCATAATAATATCTGTCACGCGTGCCTGCACAGTAGCGGTCGCGCTTTCACCGTCACTCGATCCGTAATCGATATTGTCATCGAGTATTTTTTCTATTCTTTGCGGTCGCAAACTTTTTCCTAGCTTACTACTCACTGTACAGCACATAGAATTAATCAGAGTAATTTCAAAATCGAATCAAACCGATCGATTCCTCCGAAAAAAGTACGATTTATCGCTTTATCATGTAAAACTTGAATTTTAATGCCCCTCGTTCTCGGGAAAAAAATCAATCGCGCTCCGACCGCAAGTCTGTCATCCTGCACTATTATACCGACCGTCTCATTATATTCGGCCTTCGAGTATGCATTACGATCTCGTTCCTGCATATATATCTTTTAGTGCGAACCCCCGAGTATCATCCCCGTGAATTTGCATGTAATTACCGGCCACCGGATCGAAGCGATCTGCCCGCCGCACTTGCGTATACGAATTATACAGCGCCGGCTCCGGGGAAGTCGCTCGGGCTGCTCGTGCGACGGGAGAGAAGAACACGCGAGAAGAAAGGGAATACAGGGCGAGGGGAGGAGAAGCCGCACCGCGATGGAGCAGATGTAACGCGCGTGCCGTTCGGCCCACCGAGAATTAAAAAATGGTCACGCGTCGGCGTCTCGTTTTCCTGCAGGGTTATTACGCGGCGAGCCGCCTCTGCGGGTCGGAAGAGGAAAAGGTGGTTTTGGGAGCTGTACAAGGCGAGCGTGGGTTAGAGATCGATCGTCCCATGCGATGGACGGAGCTTCGGGTTTTTGCAGCACGGGCATACATTTTGGTTAAAAATCTCGTGTCATGATTCTTTTTTTTTTTTTTTTTTTTTTTTTTTTTTTTTTTCTCTTTTTTTTATTTTTTTTTTTTTTTTTTTTTTTTCTCGTTCTAATCGTTACCCAGTCGGGAATTCGTCTTGCGACCTTTTCGCGTGTCCGCGTTGTTGCACTTATCTTATCTCGTCCTAAGCATATGTCGGGAGGGTGGGCACGAGGCGCCGGTCATTACCGATTCATTTGTTTATCCCCCTGTGCATGTATGATTGCAGGTTCGCAAACGGGACATCATATCGACGCATTCGAGATCGCAACTGTATTGGCGCAATATGAGCAATAAACTGAACAATAAGATACCTATAGCCAATAACCTGTGCCCAGAGTCAGGATGTATATATTACAATATATAGGGAGAGGGAGATCGCACAGAGGCTGGCTCGCGATCGAATTAGCACACAATACACGTTTACTTTACAATAAGCCCGGCCAACGAACGCTGCTGTGGTATTATACACACACATACGTATTGAATTTCTCGTGGACATGTGATTATCCCGGTACGTTAATATCGGAGTAGAGGATATTTAAAAATTCCAAATGCCATTCCATTGTGATCGTTCTTACATATTATACAAATACTTTCATCGTGTGCCACTTTTAGATCTGTCGCGTGCGTACATTATATGCACTATACATATATGCAGCATCACCGAGTGAATTATGACAAATATATACTTGTATATATTCTCCGCGCAAATGGGATTTTCGAGTCGTCACGTCTCTATAATGTGAGATTTTTTTTTTTTTATGTTATAGTTCTGTACGTCCGGCTCCTTCTAAGGGCACTACTCCAGTACTTAGGGCACTTATCACTTGGGAGAGGGAAGGGAAGAGAGATGGGAGGGGGTAGGGGGTGCCTATAACAACCGTTCCGCATTCGCCCAGGACAAGTCCTGTGGGGTGGGGAAGCCACTTGGGAAAAACCCATCCCGGAACGGCCCGGTGCATTGCCTGAGTCCTGACCGGGTGTCTATGTCCAGGGTATAAGGCACCAGAACCTATTAACTCCTGCACACCTCCCGCTCGTTATCTCTATACTTGTAAGTACATCAGCTCGTTTCTTCGAAGAGCTGCACACACCCGACTCACTTTAACCCTTCGCACGAACGCTGTTCTTGATCCAGGGGTAAAGTTCTTTTAATATACATTATGCACGCCATTAGCTCTGTGCTTTCACCCTGATTCTCGTGCACGAGTTTTTTTAGTTTGAAAAGCGTTTGGAGCAGCTTATTTGACAGTGAGAAGGGAAAGGCTCGAGGACATCAAGAAAACAAGGCACAGTCATCGTAAAAACGTCAGATAGAGGAGCTCGCCGGACAGCAGCGCGAATCTCGACACCGGACACTCGATCCTCAATGTCCACCCCTCGGTGGGGGGCTGTATGGATGGCTTTTTTACGAGAAACGCTTCCTCCGAGAACGCGATAGGGCGAGATCTGCACTGCTGCTGCGAGATGTATATCCTCTCCGCTGCTGATGCCTGTCATAGACTATACAAGCTCGAGTGTAACGAATGGCGATTTCATAACACGGGCAACGGCTCGCCGGGGCTATTTTCGGAGAGCGAGTCTTTTGTCGAGCGCGCCATCGTCGTCATCGTCATCATCTGCAGGCCCGGGCCTTTTGTGCTGCCCGTGTGTATCAAGACCTCCGCCGCTGGAGAAAATGAGAGCTCGGCGGAGCGTCTTTTGGTCCGATGGCTGGGTGAGCGTATTTTTAGAGCCGAGCCGGTGGCGAAAGCCGTCCACGATGGGATGGAAAAACGCGGAGGTGAGGTTTAATTGTCCGTAGAGCGAGGGGTGTTTCGTAAGACGCTGGATCATTCTCGGAGTCTTGCGATGCGGCACTGTGCAATATTATAAGGATGAAAGATATGCTATTTTTATCTTTTCATTTGTTTGTTTGCTCCGTTCTTACTCGCTGATGCGTGTTGGCTCTCGAGTTTTTCCTCAATTCCAGCGTGCTATTGAGATCGTGATTGGTGTGATTGGAAAATATGTATGAATAGTGGGGTATAACTGATCGCTCAACGAGATTGTTTTGCGCGGCAGAGATGGAAGGACGGTTGAATCTAGCGTTCTCGGAGCTATGAATCGCGCCTCGGGTGACATTAATGATTCAAAGATCGCAACTTGTTGATTTTTATTCATTTGATTTTACTTTACTTGTCCTGATGGCTCGATTCATCCAACCAATGGTAAATGTCAGTTTAGGTATTTACATATTTAATACATTGTATGGGGACCATTACTTCGTCAAAGTTTCATCAGCCGCAATTATATTCATTACCACTGAATAAATCCACCGAAAAAACGTTTCTCTCTGTACTCCGTGCAAAGAGCGTGCAGGTGCGGTGCTTCAATACTGTACAGAATGAATTAAACCAAAAATGGCAAAACATTTGATTCACCGCCACCGTAAATTAAAGAGTTGAATCATTAGGACAGTCACCTGGCGGCCTATTTTTGCTCTCCCGGCGATCACCAGAATAACATTTTAACATTCGCTACAGCAAATTTTTTCGACACTGCGTCGTGTATCGTCACTGTATAATGAAATTGCACCGTCTCCCCGCGATTCATCTCTGGGAATAAAATTTCACGTCTTGCGCATAATTCACACTTTCGCCTCGTCACGGTGAAAAAAAAGACGCTCCAGAGTCTAACATCGAACGTAATGTATTTGCGTCCTGTTGGAAAACGACGCATGTTTATTGTGCAGGGTAAATGGAGAAAAGGCGTATGCATACGTTGTATACATTATCCCTGCCGGTGATCTACTTCCAACCGGGAACATAGCCGAGCGCGTTTTCGTCGCCACCGTGTACAGGACTGCGGAGAGTTAGTGCCCGTCTTCTCCCATGCAGTTCCTTAACTCAAACAAGACTGCACGCGAGCCCATGCATCAGGGAATTGCGCGGGGTATCGGACGGAAAAAGCAAACGGAGGTGCACGGCCCTGCAACTCCTGCAAGTATAGTATAATTATATGGGTTCGGGGCAAACGCGCAGAAAGAGCAGAGAGAGCTTCTGAATTTGCATGCGCTGCTGCTCCACTGATATATGTACAGGCTTTTGTGGTTTGGTGACTCGACTTGGCACTCTGTAACCATCCGTAGCGCGTGTGATAAAGGCCGGGGAGTAAGTATCGGTATCGGCGCAAGAGCTGCAGCAGCAGCAGCAGCAGATCGAGGCATGCAGATTTGGGCTTCGTTTATTATGGAGAACTGGGCCGAGCAGTGTCCATACATATCATGCATGTACTTGTATTTTACGTGTGTGTGGCTTAAGGCCGTCGAGCTGAGTAACGTTTTAAGAGTTGCCCGTGAGCTCGATCGGTTGTTCTTATTATTGTTATTATTATTAATGCCCTGGATCGGCATACATCTCGCGTGCTAGCTCGTATGCTATATTTCCTGTCCGTATCATTACACATGCATTATCCTATGTATTTCAATGAAAAATGTATACCAGGGTTTGATTACAATATACAAAAAAAACTAGTCGAGATCCCGAAAAAAACAGCGCGCCGTACTTAAATGAAAAAACCCCGATCACGCTCGGTTCGACCTTACAGAGCGTATGAATCACTGTGCTTACATACGACGCGTCGTCCCATCGGCTTCCCTAAAAAGGAAATGGACGGGCGACTTCGAAGGATAAAGAAATACATAAAACGAATTAAAGAGAGGAAGAGAGGGGTCCAGCGCGTCTCCTTCCTGTTTACACGCATCGGATCAAGGTGGTACACATGCATGTATAGGAGAGGAATGAGGGGGGAGACAACGGAGATCGAAAGTCGAGGCGTCAAACCTCATACACATCACCATCCGGCTGCGGTCCCCGGCCGATTCATCGCACGGGAACCGCTCTCTTAATATTAAGTATAATACGCTCTTCGTGCCATTGTGGACATAAATATACTTATCCGGCCCGTTACGCGTGGGGCGCAGAGAGAACGGGGATTCCCAAAAAGAGAAACCATTCACGTGAAATCGAGGAACGAAAAGAAATGAGGAACTATGTTCGGTTCCGAAAGTGAAATTGATGCACCGTTCATGTCATTAGAAGTACAACTTACCTAATTGCGCGTTGAATTTTCACATTGAAAAAAAAAAAAAATAAAGAGAGAACAAACAGTCTATTACTCGTTTGTAGTATCTGCATGTAGTATATATAAGTACCTACTATTAAGTAGAAAAAAAGTGTACCGAAGACAAACGACAATTATTGAGAAGTACATGTAGGTATAGCGCATTTTTGCCCGGAACGAAGTGCGGGGCGTCGATTGTCGCGTCGGTGTACCATTACAGTTCGCAGGAATGAATGCCCGCGCATTGTCTCCTCCGTCTCCGCCTCTACTTACCTGTTTTCCATTGTCCTTCGGGGCATAATGAGGCGGCTCACTCGCCCGTTCGGCCGGCGTGTTTTTAAAGTAGAAGAAGACCATCGGGAGAAAAAGCGCGGGCGAAATGTTTCAATCCGACGGCTCTTTCGTCCCATTGGCATCATCAGCTTGCTTTGGAATTCATAGCATCAGGTAATGGGCGGTGGTTAAATCCTCCAAGTCGTATAGTTGCTGAGAGTATACTCATACCCGCACTGTCAATTGCGTCTATTTCCTGAGAAAAAAGGAAAATAGACGGACAAAAGTTTTAGTGCGATGTAAATACTTATATACGTCCCGGCACATTTACATGCTTATCGTGTCACTACTTCTTTAAAAGCACCGGCACGCGAGTCCCCCATCATTCAATTGCCTAGATACTTGCCAACTTACCTCCCAAATCTGTAGCGCACGTAAAAAACACGAAACCGTCGAGAGCGCACCAACAGGTTACTCTCGCGTGGCTTTCCCATTGTCTTCGTTCCTCATCGTCCTACAAAAAGAGCAGGCGAGAAAGGGCGGAAAAAAAAGCCTCCGCTCTCCGATGTAAAATAGAGGGCGCAGTGAGAGAAGAGCGAAGTGTCCCGTAATAACGCTAACACCTCGCATGACGTCCTAATCGAGCGCCCGAATCTCGGCCATCGGCACTTGGCTGCAGCATAGCGTGACTCTCTTTCTCCTTTACTCTTTTGTTTCTCTCTGTTCCGCACACTAAAAGATTCCGAGATGCGTGTCTCCCTCTATAATGTATATGTATACGTATATCACGTTTATACCCGTGCGCTTGTATAAACGTATAATATATTACGATCCATTATGTGCACTATTGCTATTATAATGCGTTTTCTCTCGCTCACTGTCCCCCATCACACACGGCACGTCGTGATATTACTGCAGCTGTACAAATGGCACTTCCGCGCATGTACAAAGTCCCCTTCCCCCTGCATAATATCTGGCGCACGGGAACATCCTTAATTCCTTTCTCACACACCTATACATACTTATAAATGTGCAGGGATATTTTATAGACGGCACATTTGGCGGGGTGACAAAGAATCGTACTCGACGAGAGTTGCGAGTCCACAAAAATTTTGTTCGTTCTTTTCCCCTTCGGGAAAGTTTTCCCTGATGAGAAAATGTACCGGGAGAAAAGATAGACTCCCGCGAGTAATCAGAGAAATGCGCTGCGGACGGTCGTCGCTCGCGCGGATTAATATTCCGTCGATTCCATCGTCAGGGGGGGGGGAGGATTCGCACTGTTGGCACTCGTCGCAAAGTTTCAGAGCCGGCTTTACATAATTCCCGCAGTTCGATTCTGAGATTCTCACCGCGAGTCTAAAGTCTTGCAGGCCCGTCCATCGTTCATTAAATGTAATGATATAGTAGAATCAGAAAGTTTGACGCGTGTTTTTCTTCGTGTATAATAGGTACTTTGAAAGTGTCGACGCGTTGTTCTAAAGCCCCTCAATTGATTTTTCGAAACATCGCACGCTAGGTATTATTCTTTCATCACATCCCAAATAATATCAAATTACCGTGTGTGTATATACTTTTGAATCCCATACACCTATGTACCAGCTACAAACAAAGTATTACGTACAAAGACGACTCATCGCGTACAATAGCGTGTGTAGTAAAAACCGCTGCATAATGGCGCACAATCAGAGACTCGAGATCTATCCCCGTTCCCCCCCCCCCCATCTCATCCATCCTCTTCAAGTTCACCGCGCCACACTGCTGCATGCACGACGATCCACATCATCTTCACAAATGCCGCACGTTCCAGTTTCATACAACCATAGATGCGTGTCATACTTATACTCGTACCTCTAACTGCTCTTACGGCACGAGAGCTGTTTAAGGTCGAGGTCCCTCTTTCTCCTCTTGTGTATCATACGTGCCACTCACGCCGCGCCATTAAAGCGTTTGGTGGAGGAGGAGACAATGTAAAAGCTAACGCATCCAACTCGGTTGTAACACAGTACGGGCGGGTGTGTGGGTCATGTTTGAGAAAAATTTTCATTTGAGGTGGATCATACCATTCAAGGATTTTTTAGTTAACGACCAAGTATATATAAAACAGGATTGTTGTATTACGAAAACAGAGTGCGTCGGATGTAATATGAGTGATTTACGAAACGTCCCAATGAAGACCAAAAATGTCACGACGGATGATTCGTTCGTCGTTGATATTTTCCTGAAATCAGGCCACCCCGACCTTTCCAGCTTTCCTCTTTGCGGAAGCGTAACAGAGCAAAGTTTCCCTTCCTCCACTGACTATCGACTGCGTACTCCCATGTGTTATAAGTACAACATTCCGCCTCTCGCATTGTCTTGCTTGTATCAATATCGCGCACACGTACACTCACACCCCTGCACGTCCGCGTCCCGTTACTCCCGACGCGAGCAATAATTATAGTCCTCGCGACTCACGACCAGTGGCACACATCATATTCTCTCCCCGCAAAGTATATAATACACACCCGATCCCAAACACACGCTTATTACTCGTCGCTCGCGAGAGGGTGCCGAGTACTTGTGTGCATTATATTCCTCCGTTGTATATAGGATCAAATGGGTCGCACCTGCAGGGAAACTCGCGGAACAGAAGCGCGGCGGGTGGAGGAGGCGCGGAACGGAAATGCCGCCCGCCCGGCCAACTTTTTATCTTCCACCTTTGATCGTAAAAACGTTCAACCGCAATTTTCCGATCGACGCGAAAACGTACAACACCACGAATTTGTCATTTCCAGATTGGAAAAGCCGCTCGAGCCCGATCAACGGACCCCGCGGCGGCAAAGACGGGGAAGAACAGGAGCCTCAGCAGCACCAGAAGCAGCGGCGGCGGCGGCGGCGAAAAGATGGCGAGCACGGGCGAGGTGTGGGTGCAGTGGTTCACGTGCTGTCTGACCCAGCAGCGGCCGGGGGCCCGGGCCAAGCGGCAGAGGCCCCAGCCGAGGCACAGGATAATCGACAGGACGACCATCGGGGCGCCGACGAACTTTCAGCACACCGGGCACATCGGCAGCGGCGATCTCAACATGGCCAGTGCCCACATCAAGGCGATACAGAACCAGATGCAGGGCAAGGGCGGCTACGAGGCCTCGTTCGGCGTCAAGGTCGGTTTTATTTACGATATATTTTTTTTCCGCGCACACGGTTGTTATATGATATAATAGGTGTACCGATGCGGGCGACGTTTCGCGAGTTATTGTTCCGGGGAATGGAGATCGTGCTATATTATGCTGGGTTCGGGGGGAATTTGGGGTTTCGAGAGGGGGGGTCGGGGGACGGGAGTCGCTAGAGTTCAAGTATGTGCAAGTGGAGTTAGTCTGCGACTTGACATTCATAGGTTGTACAGTGAAATAACTATTCAGACCAACTTACCTGCAGGCCGCGGGCATATCGGACTGAATACATAGATGCAACAGTTTCGCGAACATTGCAAAGGCGTTGTCGTACACGATTCCAAAGTATATACGTTTGGCGTTACAGTTGAATACTGCGTACATACCAATATTAAAAGTTTGTTGAAATTCGATGCCCCCAAAGTGCCTCTTTCACTGTAACCATCGGCTTCCGATCCCCTGTATGGTATACATAGCTGCCGTACTGGGCTTATTTTCGAAAAACGCTCCCGTTCCGCGCGACATCCGCGCAGACTGGCGCCAGGGTACCAAAATAACACCACATTCGGTGTATCGATCTATAAACGTTGTCGTAGTTTATTGTATATGCATGCACATAAATGTCTACTACGCGCGCGCCGCAGTACAACCGAACCAAACGCGCGTCCGGACGAAAATCAATCTCCCGGGAGTGCTCGCGACATGGGTCTCCCTGGCTGTGTAATAATTGTTCCCTCCACCTTATATACTTCCCGTCTGCAGTCAGTATAATATAAGGGCTCTGGCTGCTTTTCGTCGTATCGATACGGTGCTCTGTACCCCTCGCAGCTACTGCTCATCGCATACGATTAACGGAGATGGATGGATCGGGAGCCACGCACTGAGGGGTTGGGTATACGCGTATATAGATCTGATCCCGCGGCAGACGGGGTGCGAACGGTTCTCGAACAGGTGTATACAAACCATGAGCGGTGCGGCTGAAAAGCTAATTAGTTTCTTGCGTCTACCGATGAGGATGAGGGACACAAATAAAGTCCAGCAGGCATACGTGGCGCATTGTATCCGCGACGGATAGATCTGGCGACGGGCACATCAGGCGCTGAACTGCTTCGTCGCCTCGCAACGTATTCTACGCAAGTACATGTACTAAAGTATACAAATATATATTCGAAGAAGAAAAATCCCCAGTCCCCCGAGACGAAAGCTCTTCAGGCCCGCGTTGTACTCAGGTACGCGTGACGCGGATACGAGCTGTATGGTCGCTCGTGGGCAGCAGAGACCGCTGATAAGAGGACACGGCCCGAGATATCGTACCGGCCATGGGTATATATGTGCATAATAAGGAGCGACCGATGGCCCTGTGGAGCGTATTATATAGGGACGCCCACGGCTGGCGGATACGGGATATACTCGTGCGGGGCGTCGATTTTTCGCGAATCTGGCCGCGATCGGGCGCGTCTGCGCTTTATATTTTATCTCTCGCGGCGTCGACTGGGGCGTCGACCTCTGGTACTTATATGTATATAATCCATGCAGGGAGCTGGCACGGACTTAAGTATACGCGGGAAAGAATAAGGTCCCGCCGCAAAATTGGATGGAGGCTTGCCAGGGAGCCGTGTCCCGGGCGGCTCGTGACCTCGCGTACATGTTGGATGCGAAATAGGTGCGATTCGTCTTGCCGATTCGTGATTCGGTACTGTCGTTGTTCTTTT